>WNWU01000071.1:1951716-1964504 GCA_012654045.1 Ptyas mucosa
ATAGATATAGATATAGATATAGATATAGATATAGATATAGATATAGATATAGATATAGATATAGATATAGATATAGATATAGATATAGATATAGATAAATACATAAGCAAGGTTTCTTAAATTTGTACACAGAGCCAACTTATTCAGGAAGTTGTTCTTAAATAGGTGTTGGGACATTCCACAGTTAGGTGAACCATCAATCCCCCTTCCCAGAGGCACCTAGGAATTATGGAGTGCTGATGGAAACACCTCCAAACTGTGAAGATTCTTTGGGGATGTTACACACCTACAAGGTGTTTTAAACGCACCATCCAAAGTCCTGAACGTTTCTAATTCAGACAAAGCTACTAGTTAAAAAGGAAGGTTCTATATTTAGGCAAAAAAAACCCCAATATGTACATGTATGGCATAGGTGGTACCTAGCTCAATAGCAGTAAGTGTGAGAGGGATCTTGGAGTCCTAGTGGATAATCACTTAAATACTGTATGAGCCAGCCGTGTGCAGCAGCTGCCAAAAAAGCCAACACAGTTCTAGGCTGCGTAAACAGAGGGATAGAATCAAGATCACATGAAGTGTTAATACCACTTTAAAATGCCTTGGTAAGGCCATGCTTGGAATATTGCATCCAGTTTTGGTCACCACGATGTAAAAAAGATGTTGAGACTCTAGAAAGAGTGCAGAGAAGAGCAACAAAGATGATCAGGGGACTGGAGGCTAAAACACATGAAGAACGGTTGCAGGAACTGGGTATGTCTACTTTGATGAAGAGAAGGACCAGGGGAGACATGATAGCAGTCTTCCGATATCTCAGGGGCTGCCGCAAAGAAAGAGGGAGTCAAGCTATTCTCCAAAGCACCTGAGGGCAGGACAAGAAGCAATGGGTGGAAACTCATCAAGGAGAGAAGGAACTTAGAACTAAGGAGAAATTTCCTGACAGTGAGAACAATTAACCAGTGGAACTAATTGCCTCCAGAAGCTGCAAATGCTCCAACACTGGAGGTTTTAAAGAAGAGATTGGATAACCATTTGTCTGAAGTGGTGTAGGGTTTCCTGCCTAAGCAGGGGGTTGGACTAGAAGATTGGGACATTATTCAGATATTTGATAAAAGAAACTTGGTCCAGAGAAGTGGATTAAACAAGCAAGGAGCCATAGCAGGGGTTCCCAAACTTGGCAGCTTTAAGACTTGTGGACTTCGACTCCCAGAATTCTCCAGCCAGCATAGCTGAGCCATAGGATTGAAAGGAGAGAAAGGGAAAACAGCAGGAGGAAGTCCAAGAGATGAAATCCTTTCTCAGGTCTAGGAACCAGAACTCCAGACCAAGGCAAACCAGCTGGAGGTGAATGTCACAGGGAACAGGCCAACATCAGAGCAAAGTATCAGGAAGAAAAGCTTGAGTGAACTAGAAGATAGCAAAGTATTGATGGCGAGTAGTTGGAGGAAACAGCTGTCGGCCAGCTTATCACTTCTTCCTTCCTTTTACAAAGCCAACTGAAAAGATGGAGCAGTTACGGCTAGGGCTAATTTTAAGAGTAAACTTGATAGCATAAACGCAAAGAGGCCGATAGAGAGAAACATGCATACAGCATCAGGAGGGAGAACGCTGTCTTCTTGGACCTACTCGGAAGCTGTTCTGAAGAACATCTGGAGAACATCCATATTAGATCCATCCAGTGGATACTGATTCCACACTAAGGCCTCTCCAATCCAGCATCCTGCTTCCAGCTATGTCTCCCAGCAGATCACCTGCATGTCTCGAAGACCAAGCTGCTGGCCATCGTTTCTCTCCCCACCAACGCTGAATCTAGAACCTGAAACTCGAGGTTCTGTTTCTACAACCTGAAATTTGAGGTTCTGTTTTGCTGTCATAGCTAGTCACCGTTTGAGAGTTGATTGTCTTGAACCCCAAAGATAGAACAGTTTTCCTGAGATAGGAGCAGGGGTGAAATGTAAAATGTGTTACTACTGGTTCGGTGGGCGTGGCTTGGTAGGAGGGGTAATGTGACTGGGTGGGCGTGGCCAAGTTTTGTTTTTTTTTAACTTTTCAAAGCATTTTTTCTAATGCTTTGAAAAGCCTCTGGCGATCAAGCAACTCAGCTGGGATCATCAGAGAGGCATTTTAAAAAATGCTTTGAAAAGCCTCTCTGCCAATCAGGCAACTCAGCTAGGATCGTCAGAGACTTTTCAAAGCATTTTTTTTACCACTTGTTCGGCCAAGAGGTTGCAGGAAAAAATGCTTTGAAAAGCCTCTGAGGATCCCAGCTGAGCTGCGCGATCATCAGAGGCTTTTTTTTTTTTACTTTTAAAAGCAATTTTTCGTCGGAAGAGGTAGAAAAAATGCTTTTAAAAGTTTTTAAAAAGCCTCTGATGATCGTGCAACTTAGCTGAGCATGGTGGGGGGGGAGGTTGCAGGGATTTTTGCTACCGGTTCTCCGAACCACCCGCTGCCATCGCTACCGGATCGGGCGATCCGGTCTAAACCGGGAGCATTTCATTCCTGGATAAGGAGAACAGAAAATCTCCAAAGCTCCATTTTAGAAGGAGACCTGGGAAACAAATCTCTCTCTCTGACCTCCCCTAGACCTTCTCCCTAGTTGGCAAGTGTGAGGTTGGGTAACAGGCTGAATCTGTGGGAAACCCCTCCTGCCTCACAGCATTGCTGTTGCCAACTTAAGAGCTAAGTCAACCAGACGAAGATCAGGTTTGTTTATTCGCTTGTCAATTGCCCTATCGCCTCATTCGTGAGCCTGGGGCCCTCAGTTTGGCACTCTGTCCAGATGCCCTGGCAGTGTCAATATTGCGCAGCTCCGAGCTTGTCGAGTCGTGTTCACAGGAGGGCACCCACAGGGCCTGCTTGCGAAACTGACACAGGTTCTGGTAATCTCTGGGGAAAAGGATTCTTTGCTTTCTGAAAGCCAAACGGATAAGTACAAAGGTGTGAACTTGGCAACGCCGAGCTGACCACACAGGCCTCATTCTTGTGAAGTTCTCCTTGCCCTGGTAACTCACGTTCAGATTGATATGATCATTTTATTTTATTTTTTAAAAAAAACAAGTTTTGAAAATCCTGCTGGCCTTGTCATCGGTGAGCAGCTGGTGTGCAAAGTTTCAGTTAACTCATCTATCCCCATGGGGGGTCTTGGTGTCCCCACGGCGACTGTGCTTCAGCGGAGATGGGCATGATCGGCCACCTTGCTGTTTCGTCTCTCAGTATCACTGTTTTAAGTTTTTCAGACCTGGGTTCTGAGCCTTCCCCCTGATCCCCCAGCGAAGGGCTCCGGAAACGCACATCCAAGAGAAGCTAAGCATGAAAACATTCTGAGAGTTGAAGCCGCCTATGTCAAAATTGAACAGCCCTCTCTCAACGGAGTGGGAGGGATACGACCTCATGTATCTCCAATCTACAACAGTCCTTTCAATGGTTCCAAGAAGGCTCCACACCAATTTGCACCACTCGGGTGACACTGTTGAGACCTAGGCTTCCTGAATCATTAAAACACACGAGTAGTCCCAAAAACCTCTTTTATTGCAACAGCTGTGAATTACGTTCACTCACAGCTGAGTCCCAATTAGTTGCAAAAAGTCCTTCGGGAGAAGTCCTTGGGGATAAGCACCAACCTTTATCTCCCTTGACACGCTGCCAAAGACCTACTTGGCAAAGCCACACGGATTCCAGAATCAAACAGAGATGCCAACTGGGAACAGAATTAACAACGTTGCTTTCCTGCAAAGGCCCCACGTGCCTTTGCTCCTCTTTTAAAATTTATGGGAGGGGCCAATCGTCTCCAGGCCTTGCTCCCGAGTTGTCCCTTTTGTTTTAACTGTTCTTGCCTTCTGGCAGCTCTGCACATGTGCGCACTAGGAACAGGCTCCTCCTGTTCCTCTGCCTCTCTGATATCCGATTCTGGAAGCTCTGGAGGCTCCGGAGTCCGCGCATAACTCCCAGATGGCCCTGGCCCCATCTCTGCCTCTGATGCAGAGTCCTCATCCGGGCCTTCCCCAGACTCCAGGACTGGCCCATGGTCCTCCCCAGCCTCCTCACTGTCCGACTCCACTGCCAGCTCCACAGGCTGCTGGCGGACCACAACAGACCCTGAGGACACAGATAAACCTCTAGGTGGCCTCAATGACCAGCTGTCTGCAAGGAGTATCAATCCTTCCCTTCCCCACCATCCAGTCAGAGCTGAAGAGGCTTCTTGGATGAGAAGCGAAAGGTCTTCAAAAGAAAAACCAGACAGTCAAATTGCCTCTTGGAAAAAGCACCTTTGGGACAACCATGATGACAGAAAATCTCCATAGACATCTGAGAGTCGAGGCCTTGAATTTCTCTGCACCAGTTTAATCTGCCTACTCCAAATTACTATCCTCCAGCTAACAAATCAATGCCTCTCCAAAGTCCACAAGTACAACTTGGAGTCAGTCATTCTTCTCCAATAATGCTGCCTCTGAAGACCTTGCCGGTACCAGATTACCAACTTGACCTGTGGTTGTCCCAAAGGTGCTTTTTCAAAAGGCAACTGGAGGTTGCTTTTCCTTGAAGATGTTTCACTTCTCATCCAAGAAGCTTCTTCAGCTCTCAGAAGCGAAACGTCTTCAAGGGAAAACAAAGTCCAGTTGCCTCTTGGAAAAAGCGCCTTTGGGACAACCAATGACCTTTCCATAAACGTTAACCAGTTTTCCATTTGAATCATCCTTATAGCACCACCTGTCCTATGGCATGGATGCAGGTCATACCACCATCCAGATGGGGAGTATATGAAATCCATGCCAGAAAAGAAAACCCAAAGAAAGCAATGCGGAGAATGACTAGAGATGACCCATCTAGTTGAAGTTAAGGATTTCCAAATGTGTCCTTAATGCTCTCTGGTTGTTTTCATGCAGATTTTTCATTAGCCAACTAGGTAACATCTTCTGATGTCAAGAGAAGTGTTTCTATTCTATTCTATATTCTATTCTATTTTAAGTTCACCACTACTGCTTCAGTGACTCCATCCAGCCACCTCATTCTCTGCCGTCCCCTTCTTCTTTTGCCCTCCATCCTTTCCAGCATTAGGCTCTTCTCCAGGGAGTCCTTCCTTCTCGTTAGGTGGCCAAAGGATTTGAGTTTCCTCTTCAGGATCTGGCCTTCGAAAGAGCAGTCAGGGCTGATCTCCTCTAGGACTGACCGGTTGGATCGCCTTGCAGTCCAAAGGAACTCGCAGGAGTCTTCTCCAGCACCAGAGTTCAAAGGTTATACTTGGGGATTATTCTGCTTTCTGTTTAAATCTATTGTCTGCTGTCCGGTTTTTGAAGCTCTGCAACTAGCAAGTACTCAGAAACAAAGGTTGAACTCTTGTCTGATTTCAGATGAAGACAATCTGCCTTTCCATCTGGATTATTCATTCCTGATACCTCAAACGAGAAAATTCTTAGAATTTCTGCTCAAGTTATAGTGACTTTCAAATAAAGTCCCGTTGGCTTTATAGTTTTGATATTATCGCGATTTACTTAACCACTGTTATAGTGTGTTTCGCTCTATGTTTATTTTATTCTATTTAAACATGTATATAGCCACTCCTCTCAGAACCAGCTCTGGGCAGCTCCCAATCCAAAGTTAAAACGCCATACAAAATTGTATTAAAACAAGAAACCTTTAAACACAATAAAACTTTAAAAACGGCAAAAGACTCGGCATCAAGTCAAAATTCTCATCTTATTGGTATTTGTTTATTTGTCTTCCTTATTTACTAATCTTCCAGCTGAGGTCTTCAGACCTTTACTGAAGTCTAGGGGGGGAGGATGCCTGCCGAATTTCATGAGGGAGGGAGTTCCACAGGGCAGCGTCTGCCATGGAGAAGACACATTTCCTAGCTCACATAAGGTGGCAATATTTAAGGGAAAGGAGAAGGAGTGTGAGCACTTTATTGGGCCTGGTAGGACAGTTAGATGTCCTTTGGTCCTACACCTGAATTGCACCTGGTACCCAGTGCCAGTACACCTTGAGCAACAGGGAAGTTACATGGACAAAACTAGGGGGTCCCCATTATTCTGTGCACGGTGGCATCCTGGACCAGTTAAAGTTTCCAGGTGGCTTTCAAGGGCAGCCCCAGGTAAAGCACATTGCAGTAGTCCAGACGGAAGGCTGACTAAGGTATGAGTGACTACGAGCCAGGCTTTTAAAATTACATTGGACTTCTTTTGATTTGCTATGGGTGAATGTATTTTTTCTTTTCTTGATCAGGTCAGTTAATTCATAATTACTATACTGTACATGACACCTTTGAGGGACGTGGTGGCTCAGTGGCTAAGACGCTGAGCTTGTCGATCAAAAGGTCGGCAGCTCAGCGGTTCAAATCCTAACGGGGTGAGCTCCCGTTGCTTGTCCCAGCTTCTGCCAACCTAGCAGTTCGAAAGCATGTAAAAAAGACAAGTAGAAAAATAGGGGCAACCTTTGTTGGGAATTTAATAGCGGTCCATGCGCCTTTGGCGTTGAGTCATGCCGGCCACATGACCACGGAGACGTCTTTGGACAGCGCTGGCTCTTCGGCTTTGAAACAAAGATGAGCACCGCCCCCTAGAGTCGGGAACGACTAGCACATATGTGCGAGGGGAACCTTTACCTTTACATGACCCCTGGGAAGAACACTCAAGTTCCAAGTCTATGCAACTTACTTCAGACCTTACTTACCCCTTGGAGTTCTGTAAGGATTACGTCTGAGTAACTCTGCTCGCTTGTGGCTAAAGAAAAGTTCTTAAGAGGCTTGCCTGCAGCGCCTCTATGAAAAGTTTTCCTGCCTAAATAATTTTACTTGGGTTCACTATCTCTGTCAGGGAGACCTCGTTCCCCGTTGCCTTATTATTTCACTTTAAAAAAAAAAAAAAGCAGGGGCCCAATCCAAAATGGAAAATCTGTTTGCGATGAGCTGAGCATCACGCGAGCATTTTCTTGTTTTTTTTTTTAAAAAAAACTAGGCTGCAATTGTGAATTGTTCCGTGACACTTGAGCTGTAGTGACTAACTCTCTCAGAAGCCTGGGGGAGGTTGAGGGGGAAAAGCCCCAGCTGTTATTATATAAATGGGAAATGTATAAGCCTCTGTGCAAAGGTATAAATCTTGTGCTTGAATTTCTTTCGTCCCCCTCTGTCTGTCTGCAAAAATGGGCCTTTGATTTTACTCCCCTTTGATGGGACCTGCTGATCTCCCCCGTCTCCCCTTGTCTTGTGGAGGAGAACGGAAAGCTACCGATATCCTCCTTTATAAATTCCAGCTAGGTTGTTGCGAGATCAAGGCCAGCGGTGGGATTCAGCCAGTTCGCACCACTTCGAGAGAACCGGCTGTTAACTTTCTGAGCAGTTTGGTGAACCAGTTGTTGGAAGAAGTCATTAGGGCAGAGAACCGGTTGTCAAATTATTTGAATCCCGCCACTGATCGAGGCCACCACCTAGTGAGGTTCTCCTGTCTTGGATCTCCTTCAAGAGCTCTTTGGGAAGCCGCATCTTCTCATCCTTACCTTCTCTTCTTGTGAAGGAACCTACTCTGTAGGAGCATCAGTACCGTAAACATGGAAAGTATTTTGGGAAACAAGCAGAATCTCTTTTACCGTTCTGCCATTCAGCTGCCAACGGCTTCCGTGGCATTTGCTCAAGGTTATGAAAAGAAGAAGAAGAAGAAGAAGCAAAAAAAAAAGACTTCACAACTCACATTTTTGCCAATGCATGTCTGTGGGAGGGCGGAATCCCCCTCTGGTCCCTCTAGCTCTTGTTGTTCTGGGGGTCTTGGGGGTATAGTTCTTCTATGTGATATCACCCTGTCAGCATGCCTGTTTCAGATTTATTTAAAACACACACACAAAAAAGGAGAGACCAGGTTTCTGCTGTGGGGTGTGACGTTGTCACATCCTCTAACCACAGTTTTTTTTGTTGGTTTTTTTTTTTGTTTTCCTCCCTCCCTTTCATTCTGTGCTGTTTGATGTGGAAGATGCTGCAGTGCGAAACATGGTCCTAGCTGAGAAGGAGGAGGAGGAGGAGGAGGAGGTGGCGATGGTATCTCAGAAGACCCAGCGAGAAGGTTGCACTGCATCTTAGGCTGGGATCGCCCCGAGATGATGTACATGATCTTTAGTGCCTCTGGGTCATAGAAAACAAAACGTGTGTTTTACCTTTCCACATTTATATACTGAATTTAGGATCTCCGCTAAAAACCAGCCTGAGAGATCATTATTCAAAGTTGGGGCCAGCTAGAGAAGATAGAGAAGTCCCTTGGACTGCAAGGCGATGCCACCTAGATCAGTCCTAGAGGAGATTAACCCTGACTGCTCTTTAGAAGGCCAGATCCTGAAGGTGAAACTCAAATGCTTTGGCCACCTAATGAGAAGGAAGGACTCCCTGGAGAAGAGCCTAATGCTTGGAAAGATGGAGGGCAAAAGAAGAAGGAGATGGCAGAGAACGAGGTGGCTGGATGGAGTCACTGAAACAGTTGGTGTGAGCTTCAATGGACTCCAGAGGATGGTAGAGGATGGGAAGGCCTGGAGGAATGTTGTCCATGGGGTCGTGATGGGTCGGACACGACTTCGCTATTAACAACAATAAAGAGAAGATAAGACCGAACCAAATGAATCAGAAGTCATCTTCTGACAGAAAGAAACCATTGAAACTCCAGAGAATCCATGGGTCCACTCCTAAATCTTGTTGTGGCTACAAAATAGCCTCTCCAAACGGGCACAAATTATAATCCAAAAGGGGATTTGCTCTCTTGGATTGATAGGATGCCATTTTTCTTCTGCACAAATAGAGGTCTAATCTTGCTTGTTAGCCAAAAGGCCACATTTTGGTCTAGACCAGGGGTCTCCAACCTTGGCAACTTTAAGACTTGTGGACTTCAACTCCACAAGTCTTAAAGTTGCCAAGTTTTGCTGGCTGAGGAATTCTGGGAGTTGAAGTCCACAAGCCTTAAAGTTGCCAAGGTTGGAGACCCCTGGTCTAGAAGAAGGCTGCTCTCTTGCTCTAAAACTTGCTTCTTCTTCTTCTTTTTAAATTCACAACAAAGAACTGAGATGCCCCACAGGGATTTCAAAACGCAGAGCTGGCTGGCGACTGAGTCTTCGGGTTGGGGGGCGGGGAGGAACGGGTCTGTCTGTCTATCTGTCTGTCTTTTTTTCCTTCTGCAGAAGATTCTCAACTCCCCTGTGGTCACCATCTCAACCCCAGGGAGGAAACACCTGGATGTGCTTCATGCTTCGTTGGGTGCCCAAAAAAGAGAAAGAAAGAAAGCCACTTCTTTCGGGTTGCTTAATGTGTGAGATAAGTTTTCCAAAGACGGAGGCTGAGAGCTCTGGGTTAGTCACGGTTTCAGCAAAATAACATTTTTGGCGCACAGAAAGACAAAGAGAGATGAAGTGGACGTGGTCGTTCTGTAAAAGGCAGAAGGTTGAATTAAGAAGAACTCTACATCGAAGGATTTAGCCTTTGATATCCAGAGTGGATGAGGTAGGCCTCTGAGATGCCACCAGCCTTCGTGGTGTTCTTCATCTGGCATTTGACACTCAAGATACGACTCCTTCGAGTCGGTCTTTCCTCTGTTGTGTTCCCCCTTGGAGCCCTCCAACTTTGTGTTAAAGCTTGTAAACATGGTGTATCGCTTGGCATGTGGTATGGACTCAGGAAGTGGTGATTCACGATATATCGGCATTATAATACACGTACACGTATACAAATAAGTAGTCAACCTAGGACGACAATTGGAAGCAGAATTTCCATTGCTAAGCAAGGTGATTGTTAAATGAGTTGCATCCAATTTCATGACTTCCTTTTGGTCACAGTTGTTAAACAAATCTCTTCAGTTGTTGAGTCAATCACAAGGTTGTGCAGTAAATCAGGCTTCCTCCCTTGACCTAGCTTGTCACTCATGACTCTAGGTCACCAAATGCTAGCTGCTAAATACCCAAATTTTAATCACGTGACTGTGGATATGTTGTGACAATCATTAGCGTGAGGACCTCTTGTAGGCAGCTCCAACTGGTTCCTAAGCAGCTCCAACTGGTCACTGGATGGTTGTAAATGGAGGACCAACTGTAATACATACACAATTGTTGGCTGCCATTCTTCGTTGTATTCCTCTCTAGGATGAAATGCGTTCTTTCTTGTATGTCTCCTTAGGAATTGCAAGGACACTCAACATCCTTGTGATGTTTTGAGTTTCCAACTTTAGACTTTCTTGCTAGCTAAGGCTGATGAGAACTGGCCCACATTCTCTGGTCTTTGGCCATTCGTGGCCTGTTCCACAGGCAGAAATTTGTGGTCTAAGTTAATTAAGGAAGTTCCTAAGGATTTTTATTTATTTTTTTGGTCTTCTTCAGCCTTTATTTCTCATCCATTACAACACAAGATTTTTTTTTTCTGAACATGTTTCTGCAGGAACCAAACTTCTGGCTTTGTTTCCATGATACGGGTAATTCCTTTCTTTCCTCTTTTTTTTTTTTCCAAAAGAATGTTATCTCCGACTCCTCCTTGGAAATGAACAGCCTTCAACACAGAAGAAGCAGCAAATAAGACAGGGGAAGAGGAATTTCCTCAGGGGAAACGTGAGGTGGGCTTCTGTCTTGCGAAGGGGTCAAGACGGAGAGGAAAGGACTGAGTAGACGTGCCTCTATCCCATCCCTGAGAAATGTTGGAAGCCCTCCCAAATTCTTGGTGACGAGTTCTTCTCAAACCTGCAAGATTACAAAGAAAAGAGTTTGGAGCCGGGAAATATAGATAAAACTTCAGATTATTGAGGTCTTTGAGAGAGAGAAGCTGCATCTGTGTCCTCCAAGTTGGTCATTCTCCCTTGGAAGACATTCTTACTGGCAAGTCGGAGGTAGATATCGAAGTCCAGGAATGCCCCAAAGCACGCTCCATCCAAAGCCCTAGACAGGGTTTCTCAACCTTGACAACCTGAAAATGTGTGGACTTCAACTTCAACATGGGGAATTCTGAGGTTTGAAGTCCACACATCTTCAAGTTGCCAAGGTTGAGAAGGTTCTGTTCTAGAGCCTTCTGGGAATTTAAATTTTGCTTTGCCTGCTTGTGACTGCCATGAGACCCAAAGGGAAGGATTGCCAGACAAATGAATTTTGCCAGACAAAATGCGTTATGAATGTTAATGAACTGCCTACGTGAATACCACAAGCTTAGATTTAGTTTAGTTTAGTTTATTGTCCTTGTACATCGAACAACGAAATTAAATACCATCGTCAGTGTACATTATACATAAAACAAAAACATCCTTCATATTCTATACAATTGAATTGAAAACCCCTGATATTGCATTAATATTGCATTATACGGTAGAATTCAATATAGTTACTGCCCTGGGACAGAAGCTGTTTTTCAGCCTATTTGTCCTTGTTTTTATTGTCCTGTACCGTCTGCCAGATGGTAATAGTTAAAAAAAAAAAAAGGGTGCCCAGGATGAGATGGATCTTTAAGAATGTTTTGAACTTTCTTCACATTTCACATCGTGATTGCCCATTGTCTTGCTTCTTTTGCCCAAGGTATGGCCTCAGCAGTGGTGAAATCCAAATTTTTTTACTACCAGCTCTGTGGGCGTGGCTTGGCGGGTGTGGTGTGGCTTGGTGGGTGTGGCAGGGGAAGGATACTGGAAAATCTCCATTCCCTCCCCACTCCTGGGGGAAGGATATTGCAAATCCCCATTCCCTCCCCACACTTGGGGAAAGGATATTGCAAAAGCTCCATTCCCACCTCACTCCTGGAGGAAGGATATTGCAAAATCTCCATTTCCACCCCAACTCTGGGGCCAGCCAGAGGTGGTATTTGCCGTTCTCCGAACTGCTCAAAATTTCCACTACTGGTTCTCCGAACTGCTCAAAATTTCCGTTACCGGTTCTCCAGAACCTGTCGGAACCTTCTGGATTTCACCCCTGGGCCTCAGGCACCTAAGGGACAACCTTTGTCAATCGTCCCTCGTCTCCCAAGTGTTAAATGTTGCAACTAATTCTCAGGCTGTTTCCTTCACCAACCCCCACCCCGGTTTCCTCCACCCTCCCAATTTATTCTTTTCCTTCATCTGAAAAAATGACAGATGATTTACTACCTCAAACTGTTGGGCCTGGAAGAATGCTTTCTGTGGGAAATTTTGCATAAAGCTTTGGCAGGGGATGGAAGAGGAAAGAACACGGAGGAATCAATGGGTTCAAATTCCTCCAAAGATTGAGCAAAAGGAGCAGGACAACTTGACATGGAACTCCAAAAATGGTCCTACACGGTGAAGGAATCCTTACAAAGTCTCATTCAATCAACTTGCAGATCTTTATGTCATGTTAAGGAGAACTCATAATGGTCTCAAAAGGAGCATTCCACATAGCAGGTGCGAGGTGAGAAGAAGTTTTTAACCAAAAAGCAAAAGAGCAATTTGCACACTCATCATACCAAAAATACAGGGGTAAAATCCAGCAGGTTCTGACAGGTTCTGGAGAACCAGTAGCAGACATTTTGAGTAGTTTGGAGAACTGGGTGGAAAAAAATTTGGATTTCACCACTGCAAAAATAGCTATGTAGTTGGACTCTCCAAATTACCATGGAATCATAATCACTCCAATGACATTCTTTCAATCCAGCATACAGGTTGTCTACATTTGAAGTCAGAGTTTTTCAAACTTGGTACCTTAAAGCTGTATTGGACTTCAACTCACAGAATTCTCCGGGCTGCATTGTCAGAGAGGAGGAGGAGGAGGAGGAGGAGGAGGAGGAGGAGAAGGAGAAGGAGAAGGAGAAGGAGAAGGAGAAGGAGAAGGAGAAGGAGAAGGAGAAGGAG
>WNWU01000071.1:1980106-1994923 GCA_012654045.1 Ptyas mucosa
AGAAGAAGAAGAAGAAGAAGAAGAAGAAGAAGAAGAAGAAGAAGAAGTAGCATCTCTGAATTGCATCTGGCTTGATTCATTGTTTCAAAATAATAATAATAAAATAATAATGGCTTAAAATAATGGATCTAAAATCTCATCAGGCTTGATTTGAGCCACTTGCTCATACTTTCCGAAGCAGGGAAAATCCTTTTACTTTTCTTAAGCTTTGCTCAGTGCGACAGAGAATGCTTCCTGCCAGTCGTTAAAAAACCAAAATGTTGGCCCCCTAAAACTCCTTTCTGATTCCGAATGTTCACCTCTCGGAAGGGCTTCCTTCAAAGCACAAACCAAAGCGAACGCCGGGCCTCGAGCCAAGATAAGCCACATTATTTATCATTGCATCAGTTTATGGAGAGAGATGGGGCAATGAAGGAAGTTTCTAATTCTAATTAACTTTGAATTTGAAAAGGGATGTTCACACTACACGCCTGTCGTTCCCCTGTCAAGGAAGGTTGACAATCATTCTAAGCTGTGAAAAGTGGGACAGTTGTGGATGACGGGTAAATACTACAGCTCGGGTGGGGAGGTCAGACAAGGAATAATGGATGGAAACAGATCAAGGAGAGATTCAACCTCGAAATAAGGAGACAGAGCAATCAAAGAAGTTGCCTTCGGAAGTTGTGGGAGCTTCATCACTGGAGACTTTCAAGAAGAGACTGGACTGACATCTGGTGTAGGGTCTCCTGCTTGTAGATGACCTACAAGGTCCCTTCCAAGTCTGTTAATCTGAATCTATCTAAGATTATCAAAGGCCTGGAGGCCAAAACATACGATGAACAGTTGCAGGAACTGGGCATGGCTGGTCTAGTGAAGAGAAGGACCAAGGGAGACAGGAGAGCATCTTCCAATATTTGAGGGGCTGCCACAGAGAGGAGGAAGGGGGTCAAGCTATTTTCCAAAGCACCTGAAGACCAGATGAGGAATAATGGATGGAAACTGACCAAGGAGAGATTCGACCTGGAAATCAGGAGAAATTTCCTGACAGTGAGAACAATCGACCCGTGGAACAGAAGTTGCCTTCAGAAGTTGTGGGAGCTTCATCCCTGGAGGCTTTCAAGAAGAGGCTGGACTGCCATTTGTCAGAAATGGAGTAGGATCTCCTACTTGGGAGGTCCACTCCTGTATACAGGCAGTCCTCACTTGATGACCCCAATTAGAACCTGAATTTACGTTGCTAAGCAAGGCAGTTTTTAAGTGAGTCAATTCTACAACCTTTTTTTTTTTTTTTGCTACAATTGAACTTGGGACACTGCATCTGTGGTAAATATACAGCGGTTGCCAGGTGCCCAAATTTTGATCACAGGACCCTGGAGATACTGTGATGGCTGTATGTACGAAGCACAGTTGTAAGTCAGGTTTTTTTCAGTATCGTTCTCGCTGTGAATGATCACTAAACGAATGGTTGTAAGCCGAGAACTCCCTCTGAAAGGAAAAAAGGCATCTCCTCAGCGATTATAGGATGGAAACGTTGAGATGGGAGAGACAGAGAAGAGAATGACTGACACCGATAACAGTTTGGGGCTGCAAAGATTTAGAGGAGGAAGATCTGCAGACTGAGAACACTAGAAACAGGGGGAAGAATTGGTAATCGTATTTTTTTTAAAAAAATCCTTCTGCTAAGTGTCCTTTCTTTCAGCTCTCCACACCGCAGGTGCTGAAACAAACTTTCGTGGCCAAATGCCAAAATAAAGATGAACATGGATGACCAAGGGTGTGTGCATTTGGTTAGAATCGTATCCCAAAACCGAGCAGCAGCGAGAGGAAATCACCCAGATGGTTTCAGAATCAAGGGATTGGAGGATGTGAGTCCATACTTATGCCTATTTTCCTGCTCAAGTGGACATTTCTCATTGGTTTAGTTAATTTGCTATTTTATTCAGAGGTTGTGTTCAACCTTCAGTCAAAAATCAATTTTTACTAGAGTTTTTGGGGTCACAGTGCCATCTAGTGGATGAAATTGCACAGGGACAGAAAAGACAGTGTTTTTCAACCGTGACCCCTCCCTTAAGATGAGTGGACTTCAACTCCCAGAATTTACCGACCAGCATGGCTGGCTAGGGAATCCTGGGAGTTGAAGTCCACCCATCTTAAAAGGGCCAAGGCTTAAAAAAAAACAACAACACTGCCCTGGGGTAGACCAAAATCAGGAGGAAACTGGTAGCACCTTTGCCAACTAACACACTGGAAATTCACTTGGAAAGAGTAGAAACTCTAGGGAAATCAATTCTATCTTAAGGCTGCATGAATGTTTCTGTCTAAGTCACCAGCCATTGAAACCAGCTTGAGAGAGTTTAAGTGAGATAGTAGAAATTCATGTTGCAGAAGGAAATGGTGTGGTTCGGTGATGAATCTTCAAAAAAAAAAAAAACCTTAATTAACTTGGCTCTTCTTGGAAGACTTTGTGTCTGGGAAACCCTTAGATCAGGGGTCCCCAAATTTGGTAGCTTTAAGATTTGTGGACTTCAACTCCCAGTCTTGTGGACTTCTGGCTGGAGAATTCTGGGAGTTGAAGTCCACAAGTCTTAAAGCTGCCAAGTTTGAAGACCTCTGCTCTAGATGCATTTCAAAGCACTCAACATTCATATCTCCCCCATCTGGAAGAGTTTCACCTGTTGAATTTCTAACAGGGTACTGTTGAAAAGATTTGGGGAGGGGGGAAGAAATTTAAAAAGAAGATAATCCTGATCTGTGGTTTGAAATCCTCCATCTCTAAACAGGCTGGCTATCGATGGAACCACATTGAACGAAAGGCAAAAGTTTGCAATTTCTGGGCTACCAAATCCAGGAAACCACAAAACAACACTTGAGAAATTGTAAAAAAAATAAATAATTGTAAAGCCTTAATTGCCCTCTGTATTTTTCCAGCCCACCTGATGTTCCGCAAGTCCCTTATGGAGGCACATGATGTTTTTGAAATCGTTTGTGTGCTTCCCAATTTTTTCAAAACCATAAGGACCAGAAACTTGAAAGTGTTGAAGTGCCTCAAAATAAGCAAAACTCAGAAGAGGAAACTCGCTCTGGTGAAATCAAGTGGCTGGCTCTCATTTTATCACCTGCCGAACAATTGTCTAAAACGAGAAATATTATTCTGACGGAAAAGAGCTTGATATGTTTGTTAGCAACAAGAGGCTTTAATAAATCCGACAGAGTTGACTTTACAACCGGGAAGTCTTATCTTTCTGGCCCAATGCCAGTTGTCAAGAAATGCGGTTGAGTATGACAAACACAAGAAGTCAAATGAAAAAGATCTGAGGCCGATAACAGCAGGTGTAGATAAACCACGTTAACTGGCTTACGTATTTCCACACCCGGCTTTCTAACCATGAGGATTAGAAGCCCGGCTGATTGACAGCGCTCTCGACAAACAGAAATACACCATGAGATTCGGTGGCCTTGATGCTTTCCTGAATTTTGTGATGCCGTTTTCAAAAAGAGACCAGTGTTTACTTGGCAAAAAGCACCCAAAGACACTGGAGTTGGTGTTACAAAAAAATACTGTGCAGCACACTGGTTGTGTAATGTGCCACATGTAGTTTTGCTAATGGAGTTGGGGACCCCAGGGTGACAAGGAGCTCATCAAGTGGTTGGTTTGATCGTTGTCACCAGCAGGATAAAATGGAGTGGAGTGGAGTGGAGTGGAGTGGAATGGAATGGAATGGAGTAGAGTAGAGTAGAGTAGAGTAGAGTAGAGTAGAGAAGTATAGCGTAGCACAGCATAGCATAGCATGGCATTGCGTTGCGTTGCGTTGCGTTGCATTGCGTTGTGTTGAATTCAATTCAATTCAATTCAATTCAATTGAATAACAGAGTTGGAAGGGACCTTGAAGGTCTTCTAGTCCAACCCCCTGCTTAGGCAGGAAACCCTACACCACTTCAGACAAATGGCTATCCAAAATCTTCTTTAAAACTTCCGGTGTTGGGGTTTATTGGGTTTTTAATTGGGATTTTATTTCTGTAAACTGCCTGGAGTCACCATAAGGTGGGTGGCCGTATCGTTTTTCTTAATATTACGAGATCGCCTTCTGCTACCGATAGCCTCCCACTGGCCAATTCGCTCCCACAGAGAGGGACTCCTCAGGGTGCCGTCAGTCAAACAATGTTGACTGGCGACCCCCAGGGGGAGAGCCTTCTCTGTGGGGGCACCTGCCCTCTGGAATGATTTGCCCCTGGAGATACGGATGATCCCTGACTTACGAGCCTTTCACTGTGCCCTCAAGACACTATTGTTCCAAGAAGCTGGGCTGGCCTAAACATGAATTTTAATGGTTGTTTTAGTTTTTTAATAATATTGGGCCAAATTGTTTAATATATTTTTAAATTGCTTTTAAATTTTTGTATATGTGTGTTTTAGTGTTGGCTGTGCACCGCCCTGAGTCCTTCAGGAGAAGGGTGGTATAAAAATTTAAATAATAAATAATAAATAAATTAATAAATTAATTAATAAACATCTCCCCTGTAAGCTCACTTTGCATTGTGCTGTTGTTCCATTGTGCTCTCTGACCCTCTCCATGAAAACAACGGGATCCGGTTTCTCCTTAGCTGCATTTCAACCCTGCGTGATGAAATATTTAGAAACGGACATCAACCCGTCTCTCTCGGAGTTCTTTCCAAGACTGAATGGCGCTCGGCCTGAAAGCGAGGACGATGCTTGCCTTCATCTTCCTTTTCTCTGTTTTTACAGCTTGCCTGGCTGGCAATTCTCCACTGCAGAAAGAAGGATGCAAAAATGGGTTTAATCGCAGGAGGAGACAACAGAACTCATCTGCCTGCCCGGAAGGTACAAGGAACGATCCCAGAAGGATTCCAGATGTTGAGACTCTAGAAAGAGTGCAGAGAAGAGCAACAAAGATGATTGGGGGATTGGAGGATAAACTTATTTATTTATTTATATATTTATTTGTCTGTCTGTCTGTCTGTCTGTCTGTCTGTCTGTCTGTCTATCTATCTATCTATCTATCTATCTATCTATCTATCTATCTATCTATCTATCTATCTATCGGTTCGATTTATATGGTGCCCTTCTCTGGAGACGCAGGGCAGCTTACAATGCGTTAAGCAATAGCCTTCATACTTTTGTATAGACCTGCTTAGTAGGGCTTTTGGCCCCCCCAAGCAGTGTTCTATTTTATACAAAGTCAGCTTATTGCCCCCACAATCCGGGTCCTCATTTTACCTACCTCGGAAGGATGGAAGGCTGAGTCAACCTTGAGCCTGGTGAGATTCGAACTCGCAGTAATTGCAGGCAGCTGGCAGCTAAGTGCTACTTAACAGCACTTTAGTCCGCTGCATCACCAAGGCTCTTATGCCTTGGTGATGAATGGTTGCTGGAACTGGGTGTGTTTAGTTTGATGAAACGAAGGACCAGGGGAGACATGATAGCAGTCTTCCGATATCTCAGGGGCTGCCCCAAAGAAGAGGGAGTCAATCTAGTCTCTAAAGCACCAGAAGGCAAGACAAGAAGCAATAGATGGAAACTAATCAAGGAGAGAAGCAACCTAGAACTAAGGAGAGAAATTCCCTGACAGTTAGAACAATTAATCAGTGGAACAACTTACCTCCAGAAGTTGTGAATGCTCCAACACTGGAGGTTTTTAAGAAGAGATTGGATAACCATTTGTCTGAAATGGTGAAGGGTTTCCTGCCTGTGCAGGGGGTTGGACTAGAAGACCTCCAAGGTCACTTCCAATTCTGTTATTGAGTTATTCAGAACGGAATGCGTTCCCAAATTAGGGGTTTTTCAGTCTGTAGTTGTTTCCTCCGTTGGCTAAACATTGCTTTCGATTAATACTTCTCAACTTTGGCAACTTTAAAACGGGTGGACTTCATCTCCCTCTACAGGGCCAGATGCAAATATGTTCCATTCATGGTTTTGTTCTGGTTTTCAAGGTTTCTTCTGCCCGGCTGGCAGTAGCTCCCCCATTCCGTGTCCAGAAGGCACCTTCCGTTCTGCGAGATTGTCGTCTTCTCTCACCTGCCTGGCCTGTCCGGTGAATTTCTTCAGTGCTAAAGTGGGCCAGGTCGCTTGCTTGCCGTGTGGCTCGGAGGCCGTGCAACCCAAAGAAGGCCAAAACACCTGTGTGTGCCTCCGGCAAGGCGGTGTTTTTCAGGTATGGGGTGAGGACTTGGTTCTATCCATGCATTCAAATTATCAGCTGACATGGCTGCCTTTAAATGTTGGTAGACACAGGTCACCGTGGAGTCCTTGCTGTTCTTTGAGTTTGGTTGTTTCCTTGCAGACGTTTCATTATCCAACTGGGTAACATCATCAGGGCTAGAAGGGAGTGGGGTTTGCTCTCTGTTTACCCCAGGGGTGAAATGCTCCCGGTTCGGTCCAGTTTGCCCGAACCGGTAGTAAAAAAATGTTTAAAAAAAGTTCCAATGATCAGCTAAGTGGTGCACGATTGCCGGAACTTTTAAAAAAAACCTTCTAAGCATTTTTTTACCACCGGTCCTTGCATTTGGTGCGTGGTGAGCACTGCGCATGCACACACATAGCATGTATTTGGCATGCGGCATGCATGCACAGCCAGCACACCAGTAGTAAACCAGTTCAGATTTCACCACTGGTTTACCCCACTCTCTTTTTGCACTGATTATGTTCCCTAGTTGGGTAATGAAATGTCTGCAAGAAGACAACCAAGCTCAGAGAGCATCGAAGACCCCACAGTCCTCCTCCTCCTCCTCCTCCTCCTCCTCCTCTTCCTCCTCCTCCTCTCTACATACCCCTCTCCAGTGGTGGGATTCAAATAATTTAACAACCGGTTCTCTGCCCTAATGACGCCCAGACGGTGGTCATGTGACTGTGTGGGCGTGGCCAACTCAATGTCACTCATGTCGATGGGCACTTCACCTTAACTGTTACAATGTAATAAGGGTTAACCCAAGAGGCAGTTTCTGTAAGCAGGGCAATAAAGATTAGGCTAGAAACAACACCAGAATGTTTCCTTCCTGCCTTCCTTACAGGATTAGCCCTGTAAAGTGGAAAAAAACAAAATAAGATTTCTTCCAACAACCGGTTCTCCGAACTGCTTAGAAGGTTAACAGCTGGTTCTCCCGAATAGGTACGAACTGGCTGAATCCCACCGCTGTACCTCTCTCTTCAAGCAGTGATAATCTTATCTAGTTGGGTAATGAAACATCTGCAAGAAAGCCAAGCTCAGAGAACATTAAGGACTCCACAGGTCAACCCAGCTACAAATATTCTCTTCTATTGGTAAACCTACTGATCCTTAAAGAGGACCAGAAGCTCCATTGTCCTATGGCAGAATAATTCCAACGGGGAAGATTAAGTCTCCTTATAAACTCAGGGGAATTCCCACGTCATGGAGCACCACATTCCAGGAACCATAAGCATTTTCCCCAACTTCTCTCTTTCTGCTGGTAGAATTGTGTGGGCCTTCCCAGCATCTTTTTTTCCTTCCCCTTCCTGAATCTTCGAGGCGTGTCTTAGTTGGGGGGGTGTGGACATTCCAGAGGGATGGATTTAACTTTCTTCCCTTCCCAGCCCAGCGATGCTCAGTGCCCCTGTGCTCCTGGGTACCGAAGCCTCCGAGAAGACAGGCGGTGGGATTGCGTCAAAGAGACCTATGATATTTGTAGAGATGATGCTGTCCGGAACCAAGATGGCCGGTGCTTAACTAAGGAGGAGTGGGCTCATTACTGTTCAGACCAGGTGAGTGGAAGGTTGTAGGAGAAGCCTATCATGGCTGGGGGTCTGGTGCTTTGCTTGCCCCCACTTTAGCCACTGATCTTCCAGCTTGGTAGCATTTTCCTCGATTTGCTCAAAGGGTGCTAAGCTAAATCCTTCACTGTCATAATTGGTGACAGTTGCAAATTGGCGACTGACCAATGTGACTGACCCGATTTTACAATCGTATTTTGCAGCAGTCATTAAACAAACATCACAACTGTAAAGGGAACCAATGGGTCGCTATGGGCCAGAAGTAAACACTGGTTGTTATAAAATGCAGTCATGTGATTGGAGGACACTGAAAATTGCTTTAAGCATGGCCTGGTTGATGGGTGCTCGAAATGTCTTGTGATCATATGGGGTGACAGTGGGAACTTTGAATCCCCGTCGTAAGTACCTTGAGGGCGATCGTACATCGAGAATTACCTGTACGGTATAAATGTTCCTTCCTTTCTTTCTTTCTTTCTTTCTTTCTTTCTTTCTTTCTTTCTTTCTTTCTTTTTTATTTCATCAAGCATGTATTTTATCTTCCTGTTCTCTTATTTCAAATGTCAATTTACTCATTTCAGCACAGTCCATCATTTTCTTAATAATTTCTTCATCGGTAGGTATCTTCTCTCCTTTCCAGTTTTTAGCAAATACAATTCTAGCTGCTGTTAAAACATTCACAATTAAGTATTGCAATTCTTTATTATATGTTTATTATATCTTTATTATATGTCTCTGGTAAACAATACTGTTTGATATGGGATTTATTTTACCAATGGATAGAAAATAAAACATGGAGATAAATATGAAATATGAAGCTGAGATTTTAAAAAAGGGGGAAATATATTTTTTATGAAAATAAACTTTGGTCATATATTGATACTTTGAAGACAGGATTGCACAAAAGGATGTTAACCAATCGATATACTGTCTGTAATTGTTTGGAATGATGATGTCTTTATGTTTCATTTTTGTTTTAAAATAAAAAATTGTTGGAAAAAACAAAACAAAAAATAAGCATGTTTTTTATGACAGATACAAGTGTAGCAGATGATTTTATGAGCTACGCTTAGGTCAGACCGAAGATGGCATAGTTCTAAGTTGTCTAAGCCCAAAATTTCCAGTCTGGAGGCATAAGGTATTTTGTTGTGAGCAGAGGAGTGGAGGACTCTTCTCGTGAAATATCCCTGGACTCGTTCGATTGTATTAATGTCTGATATGCAGTGCGGGTTCCAGACAGAAGAGCTGTATTCAAGAATTGGTCTGACAAAGGTTTCAATGAAACATTGACTTTCTTCGGATCTTCCCGGATAGGTTTGTGACATCCCCCAAGACTATCAAGGTTATGATAAAGTTCTTGGGCTTTGCCTTTGTCAAGTGGGCAGTCTGGACAAGACGTGTGGTCTCCAGTGCCGACGACAGCAGAGAAGTGTTTTGAAATTCTTTTGCAAAGACAACCGAGCCCGACTTTCCATCGTGTACAAAAATGGCAGCCAGGTAATGAAGGTTGAAAAGGAAGCGGATTTTTCCAGTTTTATCAGAAATCTAGAATGCTCGGGCTGAGCCAGTGGTGAAATCCAAATTTTTTTTTACTACCGGTTCTGTGGGCATGGCTTGGTGGGCGTGGGGTGGCTTGGTGGGCGTGGCAGGGGAAGGATACTGCAAAATCTCCATTCCCACCCTACTCTGGGGCCAGCCAGAGGTGGTATTTGCCGGTTCTCCAAACTACTCAAAATTTCCACTACCGGTTCTCCAGAACCTGTCAGAACAGCCCCTGGACTGAGCATCTTCCCAAGGGCCAGCTGAAATCAGTGGCATCCTGTTGGGAAAGTGCCAGCCAGGCTGGAAGGGAGAGTCAAGTGAGGGCCTAGTTTGGAGTCCTTGCACAGCTGCAAGCAGCATAAGCTTGACGTCCTCCAAGATTCATGAAGCGCTATCTGGCCATTCCCAGGAGAAGGCAAGCAGTCTGGGGAGATTTTTATAGCATAGGTGGTAGACAATAAAGTTACCGACTTCGTCTGTTGTGCTTGACACATCCTTTTCTCCTAGGTGGGAACCTGGAGATGGAGGGAGGGCAGCTTCCTGCTAAGTCTGACCCCAAATTTAGGCTCCTGAGAACATTACCACCTGGAACTGGGATTAAAGACGCCTTATCTTCAAATTTTTCCTAGGTTGATATTTTTTGGGAAGAGCTAGCAGCTTCTTTGCAAGGACTCAGCTTCCATGCTCAAAATCTCTGTGCCTCAGAGACCCAAGAGCCCCAGCCGGTCCACATGGTAAAGACAAATGGTAAGGAAGCATCAAAGAAGAGTGACGGTCCATATTTCCCTGCTTCAGATTTTCCCTCTGGTTTTGTTGCCAACTCTTGACCTCCAAAGCTTCAATGCGAACAGCTTTCAAACATCTTTGGAAAAGATTCCTCCTCCTCCTTCTTCTTCTTCCTTTTCCTCTTCCTCTTCCTCTTCCTCTTCTTCTTCTTCTTCTTCTTCTTCTTTTTTCTTCTTCTTCTTCCTAGCATCTTCCCACAGGTGCAGGGTCTACTTTTCAGACCATTGAATGCCATTTTGCATGGTCGGCTGTGTCTCCATGGCACAACCAACCATGCAAAATGGCATTCAATGGTCTGAAAAGTGGACCCTTCACCTGTGGGAAGATGCTAGGAAGACATGGCTTGCATGTCTTTGTTTATGGTGTCTTGCCATCTCTGTTTTGGGTGCCCGCGAGGTCACCGGCCATTGACTTCTAGTTGGTAGGCAGTCTTGGCCACGGTGGAAGGTGCTGCTCTCTGGACGTGTCCATACCAGCGGAGTCGGCCTTCTCTCATCTTCTCAAATGCTGTCGAATGGTGTCATTTGTGATGTAGTCAAGAAGGGAGATGCCCAATATCCAACGGAGCCTTTGCATTTCCATGGCATGGAGATAACTTTTGGTCCTTGTTGTTGCTGCCCATCATTCAGTGCCATACAGTGCAACAGGGCGGATGGTTGCCTTGTAAATCTTAGATTTAAGATGGGTTGGCATTCATCTGTCCCATAACACACCAGCGAGTTCTCGCCAATGCATCCAGGCTGCATTCACCCTTGCTGGCACCTCACCATTGATGTCACCATTGCCTTGGAGATGGGGAATACGGTTAACTTAGGTTGGCTTCACGGTTTATTTCTTTTTTTCTTTTTTAAAAGATTTATTTTATTTTATTTTAATACAAACAATCCATCTCCCATTAAACAGTGTGTTGTCTGGGTACAAATGTCCTGTGCAATAGCCATATTCATTATTTGTCTATTCTTAACTTAATACTGATATACATAGCACATCTAATACTGTAACAATTCTCTTCTTAGCTTATTTAATTCTGTTAATATATTTTCTGTATTTCACGAACCTACTTTTATTTCTAACTTTCATATTTATCCTCTAGCCATCAGTAAAATAGTTCCCATACAATATAATATTCAGTTTGTTCCTTCTCTTTAATTGCAAGTGTTAACCTATTCATTTCTGCACATTCTAATAGTTTCCTAATCGCAATCTCATCCGTAGGAATCTCTTCGCTTTTCCAGTTTTGTGCAAACGCAATTCCAGCTGCAGTTATTACATGGATAATCAAATATACATTCTCTTTACTATAAATTTCTGGTAAAATCCCCAAACTTTATTTCTAAAGTTCACCCAAAGCCTTGACGCACCCGAGTGCAAAGAGGAAGCTGGAATAAAGCATAAAATACGGATTCAGGTTAAGAGGTTGTGGGGATAACCAATTCCTTCTCCATCGTTACAGGAAGAGGATTTATAGGGGCGAACGATCCTGAACCAGAAATACTACAACATCTCTTTGCAAGACAAAGCCAGATCCCATCAGCTTCCCGAAATGAATTGTGGGCTGCAAAGTCCTGGGATATTTCCTGTAAGTAGGCATCACATTGTTGTGGCCCGTGAGCAGAGGTGGTGACAGACTCAGACAATGAGGGGATTATAGCATAAACCAAACGGCAGCTTTTACCCAGAATTATCGGGTGCTCTTGGACAAAGAAAGATGCCATTATTTGAAAGAGTTGCCAAGGGGGATTGTGGACATTTCATGCCGCAGCCTTTCACTCCACAGTCCTAAATTCACTGTATTACACCTCTCTTCAGTTGTACACAGTGAGTTTTGTGGGTTTCCCAGCTTGGACTGCCTGCAAACCGTATCACCCACTTTCAGCAATCGTGTGCGGAAGGTGTGTGTATGAAAAGTAGTTATGCGCCTCGGTGGCGCAGTGGTTAGAGTGCAGCACTGCAGGCTACTTCTGCTGGCTGCAATTTGGCAGTTCAAATCTCTGACTCAGCCTTCCGTCCTTCAGAGGTCGGTCAAATAAGGACGCAAATTGTTGGCGGCAAGATGCTGACTCTGTAAACCGCTTAGAGAGGACTAATAAGCACTGTAAAGTGGTGTATACCGTATTTTTCGCTCTCTAAGACCTTCCTGACGATAAGATGCACCTAGGTTTAGAGGAGGAAAACAAGAAAAAAAATCTGCCTCTGCCTCCCAGCATCCATCCGGTATTCATCTGGCTAGCGTCCTTGCAGCAAACAGCAAACAGCCTGCCTCCTCAGTGTCTGCTGCCTCCTCCGGGAATGCTGGAGCCTTCGCCGTTGAACAGCTGATCGGTGACTGGATCAGCCTCCCAGAATACCGCCGATCAGCTGTTCCAGGCAGCAGGGATTGCTGCCGCCATTCGCCGCTGCTGTCTGTCGCCCATATTCGCTCCATAAGATGTAGAGACATTTCCACCCACTTTTGGGGAGGGAAAAGTACCTCTTATGGAGCGAAAAATACGGTAACTCTACGTGCTATTGCTATTGTTATTAGGGGGGCCCTGGAGACCTCACATTGCCTCTCCCAGCAGTGGAATATGGCCATTGGTGCTCCTTATTGCAAGTGTTCTCCCAGGGGAACCCCAACACGAACCACGAACCACGAACGAGCAATAACGAGACGTGATTCGTCAAATTGTGTCCGTCCGGTAATTAAAACGCAGCTCTATTTCACTAAGGTGTTTTGTTGTTATTGTTGTTCATTCAGGGACTTCTGCCAAAGGTGGTTTTCGATTTTCCCAGCCAGAACCTGCCAATGCTACACCGAAGAGTACATTAACTGGCATCCTTAACCCAACGGTGTGCCTCCAAATGCACGAGATGCTCATGTTCGTTGTTTCTAAAGAGCATTACCCTGTTTATGATGTGTAAGTACAATTCTGAACCCCTGAGAGGTGTGTCTTCCTACCTCCCATTGTAGGTCCCGCTGATTTTTCAATGCTTTGCAGTGAGAAGCGTGTGGCCACTGAGTCATTTTCCTGTGCTATTTTTAAAAAAACAGAGAAAGAGATAGATCGACCACGTTTGCTAATTTCACTAACAGTTGCTAAAATAAGACACGGCCTGCTCAGTGTCAAATTCCCATTTTTAGATCTGTGGCAATGGTGGGTTTCAAAATTTTTTACTACTGGTTCCATGGGTGCGGCTTGGTGGGTGTGGCATGGCTTGGTGGACATGGCTTGGTGGGCATGGCAGGGGAAGGATACTGCAAAATCCCCATTTCCACCTGATCAGCTGGGACTTGGGAGGCAGAAAATAGATGGTCAGTATTTTTACTACCGGTTCTCCAGACTACTCAAAATTTCCGCTACCTGTTCTCCAGAACTGGTCAGAACCTGCTGAAACCCACTTTTGATCTGTGGGCTTTTTCAATTCCCACAACGCTGTCAAATAATTTACTAAGACTGTATTACTATTATTCTTCTCTTCCTTTCTAGTATCTATCTCTTCCCACTTATTACTATAACCATGTTGCTTGTATCTTTCAATTATATTGTTTTTATTTGTTTCCTAGGATGATTTGATAGCTTATTAGTAACCTTGAATATCACTAAGTGTTGTATCTTTTTAATTTTGATGAATGTCCTCCTTATGTACACTGAGAGCATATGCACCTAAGACAAATTCCTTGCGTGTCCAATCACACTTGGCCAATAAAGAATTCTATTCTATTCTATTCTATTCTATTCTATTCTATTCTATTCTATTCTATTCTATTCTATTCTATTCTATTCTACTCTACTCTACTCTACTCTACTCTACTCTACTCTACTCTACTCCCCAGTTGATTTAAAGCCATTCTCTGTGTTTTGTTCCATTGACTGATCGTCATTCTTGGGTGGAATTGCAGATTAAACATTAGAGGAAAGTCTTTTTTGGGATGGAAATCATGTTACACCACTGGTGCCTTTTATCTTGTGTTTCTTCCTAGCAATAATTTATACAATACAAACCAAGATTTTGACTGGGGCGCTTTCCGCAAACTCGCCGAGGAAATGCGATTGGCTTCCAGCTCAACCAGCTTTTTCTTCTTCCTATTCCAGTTCTATGATCCCGGCACTTACGTCTTGAGACTGAGTAGCAATCAGCACAAAAAAATGGTGGGTTTTGGGTCCCAGCAGGTTGGTTTTCAAAATAAAGGCAACACTTGGAATGAGTGTCCTGTGAAGGGGCAGGAGATTTGTCAAATGGGATCATGGTTCCATTCTTCTCTCATATGGTTTTGATCAGCAGCCTTCACCATGGATCTCTTAAGGGATGTGTATAATTTTTAATTTACTTACTTTGAAACCGAAATCATTACAAGGTAAAACTAAACACTGAGCATGAAGAAGGATATCTTAATTATAGAGCAGGTTTCTTCAACCTTGGCAACTTGGAGATGGGTGGACTTCAACTCCCAGAATTCCTCAACCAGGGGGAGCTGAAGTCCTCACATCTTCAAGTTGACATGGTTGAGAAACACTGGTGTGGATGGAGGAAGGGAGGAATTAGTGGATAAATGGATAGGTGGGTGGATGAGTGGATGGATAGAGATAGATAGATGATAGAGATAGATAGATGATAGAGATAGGGTAAATAAATAAATAGATGCTATAGATAGATACCGTAGATGAGAGATGAGAGACTGAGAGAGACAGAGACAGAGAGATGGGGAGAGAGACACACAGAGAGACAGAGAGACAGAGACAGAGAGACAGAGACAGAGACAGAGACAGAGACAGAGACAGAGACAGAGA
>WNWU01000071.1:2010341-2021606 GCA_012654045.1 Ptyas mucosa
AGGAAAGGGAAGGGAAGGGAAGGGAAGGGAAGGGAAGGGAAGGGAAGATGTAAAATAGAAACAGTGATTTCAGGATTTGTCTGCACGCGTTGTGTAAACGGGAAGCAAAACAGGAGGTGATTTGATTGCAAACTGAGTTTATTTATTTATTAAAATTATTTGCTGCCCATCTCGCCGTAAGGGAGCCCTGCTTGATTAGATCAGAATAACCCTGAAACCCAGGGCGCGAGGAGAGGAGACCGTGATCAAATGATGGCTTGCTTTCCCTGCCAGTTAAAGCTAGGTGGGTTAGTGGGGGCTGCTTATTGTGCATATTCATGCCATGCCATTAAAGTCATGTCTAGTCTTGACCTCCGAGATGGAGGCCAACCTTTCCATGGTTTTAAAGGGACAGACATTTGAAGGGGAGGGGCCTGCGGGGTGGGGGGAGCAATGGTTAGTCCAGAAGGTGGATTTACGCTTACACACCTTCCCAATCTGGGAGTTTCGTGGCTCTAGTCGACAAGGATGAAAAAGAACAGGAGGCCAAAGTTCAGCTTTTGCTCAGGAAAACTTTGGAAAAATTGGCGCAGTTCGTTCGGAAAACGCAGCTGGAAGATCAACGGATCGAAATGCAGCTGAAGGAAGCTGAGCGACATTGGAGCAGGAACCTCTGCACCCAGGAAGCCATCAGAGAGAAATTCAGAAAGGTGATTCCCTGCCCCACCCCCACCCTTAACCCCCACAACCCTGATCTATTGGGGTCTCGGTTTTTAATGCCTGTTTCAAAAGAGAGTGTGTCTTTTTATCGATGGCGGCTCTACCGTTTTGAATTTTTTGGATCCAGTGACCCCGGGGAGACTGCAACCATCTACGACAGTGGTGGGTTTCAAAAAATTTTACCACTGGTTCTGTGGGTGTGGCTTGGTGGGCATGGCATGGCATGGCTTGGTGGGCGTGGTTTGGTGGGCGTGGCAGGGGAAGGATACTGCAAAATCCCCATTTCCTCCCAATCAGTTGGGACTTGGGAGGCAGAGAATAGATGGTCAGAATTTTTACTATACTAAACAAAAACATCCTTCATATTCTATACAATTGAATTGAAAACCCCTGATATTGCAGTAATATTGCACTATACGGTAGAATTCAATACAGTTAGTGCTCTGGGATAGAAGCTGTTTTTCAGCCTGTTTGTCCTTGTATTTTTGTCCTGTACCATCTGCCAGATGGTAATAGTTCAAAAAAAAAGGGGGGGGTGTGCTCAGGATGAGATGGATCTTTAAGAATGTTTTGAACTTTCTTCATATTTCACATCGTGATTGCCCATTGTCTCGCTTCTTTTGCCCAAGGTATGGCCTCAGCAGTGGGGAAATCCAATTTTTTTTACTACTGGTTCTGTGGGCGTGGCTTGGTGGGTGTGGCAGAGGAAGGATACTGCAAAATCTCCATTCCCACCCCACTCCAGGGGAAGGATCCTGCAAAATCCCCATTTCCTCCCAATCAGTTGGGACTCGGGGGGCAGAGAATAGATGGGGGCGAGGCCAGTCAGAATTTTTACTACCGGTTCTCCGAACTACTCAAAATTTCCGCTACCGGTTCTCCAGAACTGGTCAGAACCTGCTGAAACCCACCTTTGATCTACGACCATTTTTTTTATACTTATGACCGTTGCAGCATCCCCGTGGATTCACAGCTTGGCAACTGGCATGGACTTATGACGGTTGCCATGTCCCAAGGTCACGTCATCTCCTTTTGCGACCTTCTGACAAACAAAGTCAATGGGGAAGAAGCCAGATTGTCTGAACTGCCGTGTAACTAGCTTAATAAATGCAGGGATTCGCTTAATAGCCGTGGCAAGAAAGATCGTAAAATGGGGCGAAACTCAACAAATGTCTCGCTTAGCAATATACATTCTGGGCTCAATTGTGGTCATAAGCTGAGAACCTCCTGTAGCCACTCACTTATTATAAACAACTAGGCAATGCATCGTCCAGACAGATCCTGTTGTGACTCTGACCCCCGTGCCTGTCCTAACAGAGGGAGAGGACTCAGAAGGTGAAGGAGAGGATTTGGCAAGGCCTCCCTCTCCAGGACCCTCCTCTCTGGCAATGCCTCAGGTCTCCTCCGAAGGCCAAGAGATAGGCCAGGAGCCAGGCACTTCGGAGCAGCCGCAGATAGAGAGTGAGCAGGATGAGTTTTGGCTGGATCCCAGTCAGCGTTGGAAGGATAAGCGCACGCAGCAGAGAAAGAGGTGTGAGCAGGCCAAAGATTGAGCTGAGTCACTGGACCACACCCCACAAGGGATAAAAGGGAGTGTGTCAGCTATTCAGGCCTTGTGACGGACAAATTGAAAACCTCGGAAGTCATGTCGTTTTCTAGAACACTGTTAAAACCTCTTTTGGAGATTCTGGACTTTGACAATTCTTTCTTTGTGGAATTAATTTGGTATACCTCCCTTAGTGAGTAAAATCTCTTGGCGGGCAGTTCATGGTTTGCTGCCAAGACTGTTATCTTAAAAGAATTCCTGACTGTTTGATTCATTAACTCCTCGCTGTCTGTTTCTGTGTGTGTGTCCGTGTGACGGGGACAGAACAGATCCTTTGTCTAATTTAAGTACATGGATGAAAAATTTCGATATAGACACCATGAGAATATATCTGCTGAACAAAACTCTGCATTGGCAACAGGAAGGGCATCTGGCCATTAAAATACTCTGCTAGCTCCATTCTCCACCCTGGAAGGGATTATGGGGTCGCTAAATGATGATGGTGAAAAATTTAGACCTGACTACCATAAATGAGACAGAAATACACTAAATTTCTTTCCAGACCAAAGTGCATCTCTTGACAGAATTTCAGCAACACGTCACAAACCAGCAGACCAGAGTGGAGACTGAATATTGCAGACTGGAACATCTGCGGCTCTTGTCTGACATTGTGGCCTTCCAAACAAAGGTATTGTTAGGAAATGACAATTACCTAACTTGTTGGGTTGGCAATATATAAACCCTCAATATAGCTTTAAGACTGTATTGCTGTATTGCATCATACTGTGTCCTGATTAGTTAGCTCTGTAGCCAATGGCTTTAAAAGGGACCTTGAAACATGGTTTGTCTCTCCTTACTGATCATTATTGCTCTTTGCTGTGTTTGCTACTGTTTGCAACTGTTTATTGTGTATGACTACGACGACTGGTAAGAAGACTTTGTTATTGGAATATCCCTGGACTATTGTTTTACTATCTACTGCTTTATCTGTGTATGACCTGGACTGTTTATTGGACTGTGCCTTATTACTATTTCCTAAAAGTAAACACAACTCAGTGTATCTGTGTGTTGGCTGTGCTTATTTGCAACTGCTCTCAGTCGCTTTCATGTGCACACCCTAGCTACTCTAAGGGTTGCTCTGCGAATTCCTCAATAGGTATGATGTTCTTCAGACAGGCTGGAGATGCAACTTGGAGTCAGCCTCTCGCCAGGGATTGTAAGACGTTCATCCAGGTTGAACCATCCCTTGTGGAAATCGGTGTCTCTCCAAACCAAAGCTTGTTCATAAAAAGACAATATTTGTGGCACGGGATTGAATTGTGGAGTCCTTGGTGCTCTCTGAGCCCGGCTGTTTTTCTTGCAGATGTTTCTGCAACTAGGTTACATTATCAATGACGTTATCTGCTTGGGTAATGAAATGTCTACAGAAAAACAACCAAGTACACAGATGTCCCAAAGATGCTTTTTCAAAAGGCAACTGGACTTCCTTTGTTTTGTTTGAAGATGTTTCATTTCTCATCCAAGAAGCTTCTTCATTTCTTGGATGAGAAGCCAAACATCTTCAAGCAAAACGAAATCCAGTTGCCTTTTGAAAAAGCATCTTTGGGACAACCATAACCTGGGTGACTGAGAATCTCCATAGACATATAAACCAAGCACAGAGAACACTAAAGACTTCATTCACCAGACTATTTCTCCTTGTGAGACCCACCCTTGATTCTTCTAGCAGGAGATGGTCCATAAGGAAAGTTCAAAGAAGACCATATTCTGTAGAATCAAAGAGAGGCAGTACAATCATAGTAAAGTAAAACCACCATTTATTGCAGGCAACAGGGAGCAACAACAATCTAACTATGAACTGAGAACTGCCTGAGGCTGCAGTTCCTTTTACCAGGAGCTGTCCAGCCTGTCAGCCACTGATGCTTGTTCATTTTCCTACTGGCGGGAAAAAGAACCAATGAGTGAAGGCTGATGTAAGACTCACTCCTACTTGCATATTCAACAATAACCTCTTTTTTCTGTCTCAGGACTGTCTCTCTGGATCTTCTCAAAGCTTCATGAGCTACCCGGCTGCAAGGTTCTACAGCATGGCGGCTACTCCCTGTGGAAGTTGGGAGGTCATCAATAAAAAATTGATCCCCTTGCTGAAATCGGTACTCCAGACCCTGGAGGAGAACAAAAGAGGTTCTTCATTGCCTGAGGAAAATCAGGAATCAGGAGGTACCACTGACTAAAAAAATATATACTAATGGCTGGGGTCAAAAGAGGTCTCCAATTTATTAATCAAATTGATTTAACAGTCTTACCTTTAGACCAAGGTTGAGCATGCCATGAGACCTCTGAAGTGTCCAAACCCTTTTTTACTGTTCCCAGAATTCCCCAAGATTGCAGCACAAAAATAAGTTGATGTGTGTTGTGACCTAGGCTTTCTGAGTCATTACAATACACAATTAGTCCCAAACAAACCTATTTTAATGTAACATCTGAGAATTACGTTCATTCCCAGCTGAGTCCCAATTAGTTGCAAAACAAGTCCTTCAGAAGATGTCCTTCGGGATTATCACCAACCTTTATCTTCTTTGACACCCCGCCAAAGGCCTTACTTGGCAAAGCCCCACAAAGTTCAGAAACAAACAAGAGATGCCAACTAGAAACAGAGTTAGCAATGTTGCTTTCCTGCAAAAAGGCCCAAGTGCCTCTGTTTCTCTTTTAAGCCTTATGGGAGGGGCCAGTATTCTCCTGGCCTTACTCCCGAGTTGTCCCTTTTGCTTTAGCTGCTCTTGCCTTCTGGCAGCTCTGTGCATGCGTGCACTAGGAACAGGCTCCTCCTATTCCTCTGCCTCTCTGCTGTCCGACTCTGGGGGCTCCTGAGTCAGTGTATAACTCCCAGATGGCCCTGGCCCCATCTCTGCCTCCAATGCAGAGCCCTCATCCGGGCCTTCCCCAGACTCCAGGACTGGCCCATGGTCCTCCCCAGCCTCCTCACTGTCCGACTCCACTGCCAGCTCCACAAGCTGCTGGCAGACCACAACAATGTGATGGAATGTAGTCTGGATTCCCAGAAGGGAGGAGCTACATTCCAGAGGACCAAGATACAGTGAAGATTAGATTGATTGATTGATTGATTGATTGATTGATTGATTGATTTAGTTGGTGGGAGGAAGGGAGTTAAGTCAGCTCCTCCCTAGCAATTCCTAGAGTGTATCTTTATTGATGCAAATTATTGGCTTCAGTTTAGCAAGATTGCCATCTTGCTACAAAAGACCAAGAAAGACATGTTGAGTTTCTTCTAAGCCATTTCCTTTATTGTTCCTCATCTATAGACAGAAATCTTGCCAAACTTCTTAAAGTGTAAAATTTCAGGAGAGAGTTAAGCTTGCTAAGTGCTAATATATTATAAGTGCTCCACAGTCTTTATTTAAACAAATAAAGTGTTTATACAGTATATATATATATATAAAATGGAACAGAAATGAATTCAGTGCCTGCTTTCATTTTCTGGCAGAAATTCACAATTCTTTTCAGGATGTATTGGATCTTCAGATGCTTCCTAAATCCGGAGAACTTGTCCCTGTGCTTGTTTCAAGCCTTTCTGCGAGGGAATTTGTAACCTACCAGTATGGCATTGTCATTCTGCAATTTCTCCGACCTTATATTGATGTAAGTGTTGAAAAAATGGAAGTGTCTTACACAAACGGTTTCCATTCAGTTAGAACAATGAATCAGTGGAACTGCTTGCCTCCAGAAGTTGTGAATGCTCCAACACTGGAAGATTTTAAGATGATGTTGGACAACCATTTGTCTGAAGTGGTGTAGAGTTTCCTGCCTAAGCAGGAGGTTGGACTAGAAGACCTCCAAGGTTCCTCTTAACTCTGTTTTCTATTCTATTCTAGTCTATTCTATTCTAGTCTAGTCTAGTCTATTCTATTCTAGTCTAGTCTAGTCTAGTCTAACATTCTGCATGGAATCTAAGAAAAAAATATTGAAAAGAAATATTTTCTTTTTAAAACTTGAAGAAATGTTGGCTCTAATCAATGGGATCAGCCTGGTATATGCAAGATAACTGTGCTACGTCCCCTTTTGTTGCTCTCCCATTGTCTTCCAAAATAGTGGAAATAAAAATAGGAGTAACTGCTATTTTGAGAAGTAAAATTTCTTTTTTCACCATTACTGTCCATCCAACTGGCTCTGTTCTGTTCTGTCCTGTCCTGTCCTGTCCTGTCCTGTCCTGTCCTGTCCTATCCTATCCTATCCTATCCTATCCTATCCTATCCTATCCTATCCTATTCTATTCATTTTCTCAATGAACAGCCCAAATAAACTTGTACACTGTATTTTGAATTTCTATGTTATTATCCTGGATTGGAAAACGAATCGTAGCCCTCATTTCTGATTACTCTTAGGCTCCAGAGGTGGAATTGTGTCTTGCCTCCAGAATTCCTTCTAGCAAAGCTCCCGGGAATGCTTTCAGAAACACCTTTTATTACCAGGTAAGCTATCCTGAGTGGAAAATGTAACAGGCACAGATCTAGTTCATAAATTTCACTGTCCTATTGGCTTTGGGATAGATCGTGTATTTTCTGTACAAGGCCTGTAGTGGCTAAGAAACTACGATGAAGGTCCTTTAGCTGGATTCCACTCACCATTTGTAGCTTATTCCATACATCAGGAGTAAGTACACCATGATTTAATTACTAACCCACTCAAAGAGTGGAAGCAAAGTTCAAGAAAAATCTGTGCACCTATGCCACAGTCTGTCAGTTCATGGATCCAGTTGTGATTGTGGTTATCTCTTGAAGAGGCAATGCCCAGGCTCTTTTTGATGAGTTACTACCTATTGCATCTTCATTCCCATCCTCCATCCAAACCTGGAGGAGACAGTTGTTGTGGTTCCGACCCCCGAGCCCATCGTATCGGAGGAAGAAGGCTCCGAACATGAAGGAGAGGAGCCGGCCAGGCCTCCCTTTCTCGGCCCCTCCTCTCTGGCAATTCCTCAGGTGTCGGCCGAAGGAGAGGAGATTGGCCAGGAGCCAGGTATCTCCGATCTGTCGGAGAGTGATGAGGGAGACAAGTTGTGGCTGGATCCACACCAGCGTCGGCGTGCTAAACGGTCACAGCAGATGAGGAGGCGTGCCAGAGATTGAGCTGAGTCACTGGACCACACCCCACAGGCTATATAAGGGAGGGTGATGGCCATTCCAGCTCTGTGACGGACAAAGCAAAAACTCTGGCGAGTCACTTGCACTTCTGGACGAACAACGCCTCATCTGTTGTGGGTTTCTGTTACTGAACTGATTCAACTGTCTGTATTTTTGTGTTACCTGGTGGAGGAACAACCCCTCCTTCTTGGTGTAAAAGCTCTTGGCAGGCAGCTGCTGCGTTGCTGCCAAGTTTTGATAACAAACCTTTGACTGTTTTGGAACAATTATTTAACCCTTTGGGGTGGGTGTTTGTGCGTGTGGGAGACGGGGACAGAACAACAGTAAGGTCATCGCAGCATGGTTGAAAATACAAGTTTGGGAGCAAGCGAGCCAAGGAGAGTGTTTAAAAAGGAAGATGTGATGGAGAACTTCCTAAATATTAGAAACTTGAAGATCATGGATGTTGAAGCCTCAGAATCTTTCTGGTCTCCACTTTCCTTTTTTGGCCATCATTTTTAAAGGGATTTTGATCTTCCTTTTCTTCAGGTTCCTGGCCATCAACTGTTTGTCTTAAGAGAGTCCCTGGCCTGTGCCGGGAGCTTTGTCCTGCTTCTTGTCCACTGCTTGGCCCACATCACTGCCGATGACTTCAACCAAGATTCCAAGCCAGCTTTTCGAAGGCTATTTTACCAGGTGAAGAATAATGGCCAACTTAAACTCTGGGGTTTTTCTCTCTCTCTGTCCTTTCCTTGTTTGCAAATGCTGCTTTGCCACGGACCTCTTTGGTCTCTAATCTAGCCTTTCTCAACTTTGGCAACTTTAAGATAGGTGGACTTCAACTCCCAGAATTTCAGGTTCAGTTCATCCAACTGAACAATCCTCAGCATTTATGACTTCCCTCCTATAGGCAGAGAGCTATTGACACCCTGAGCTACAAATAACCACCTCATCCTTTCTGCGGTTTGCACCCTGAGCTACAAATAACTTCCTTATCCTTTCCCGGAAAAGCTTTTGCTTTCCTACGAAGCTTTCTGAATCGACTCTCTCAGGGGTGGGATTCAGCCGGTTCGTACCAGTTTGGGCGAATCAGATGTTAATTTTAATCTGGTTCGGCGAATCGGTTGTTGCAAGGATTGGCTGACCCCGCCCACCCCACCCCGCCCCTCCCAGGAGTCTCCACGCAGCCCGTTTTGGATGCCAGGTAAGTGCAGGGCCCACACAGAGGCTCCGGGAGGGCGAAAAATGGGCCTACCGGAAGTTCCGGAAGTCTGGAAACAGGCCTGTTTCCCGCCTCCAGAGGGCCTCCAGAGTCCGGGGGAGGCCATTTTTGCCCTCCTAGAGGCTCAAGGAAAACATCCAGAGCCCGGGAAGAGCGAAAAACAGGCCTACCGGAAGTACTGGAAGTCTGAAAAGAGGCCCGTTTCTGGCCTCCGGAAGGCCTCCAGAGCCTGGGGAGGCAGTTTTCTCCCTCCCAGAGGCTTGAGGAAAGTCTCCGGAGTCTGGGGAGGGCAAAAACGACACACACCCCCAGTGGTGCAGGAATCCAAGTAGGCCATGCCCACCATGGCCACGCCCACCCAGCAAGTGGGCAGAGAACCGGTTGCTAAAATTTCTGAATCTCACCACTGGACTCTCTCCAGATAAGGTATTTTCTGAAAGGTCCAATTTTTATTTATTTATTTATTTTTTTGCCTCTCAGGCCCTTAAAGCCTGCCTAGGGGAAATGTTCTCACTGAGGCTCCAGGCATCAGCATTTTCAGAAGAGGGTAAATCTGCGGCCACTGTGGTCAAGCAAGCTTTGCAGAAGAGAGAGGAGGCATCTGCTGAGCTTCTCTCAGAGCCCCTGCGTGACAAGGCGAAGGGCTGCATGGACTCCCAAATGCTTCAGGTATTCTCTGGTTCCTGTAAAGATGTCCTGATTGGAGAGGTTTGTTCCCATGAAGATCCTCTGTGTGGGTGGAAGTCCATGTATGAGTGTGTTTGGGGTTGTGAGTTAAGTCTTAGAACGGATTTGCAAGAAAGTGAACCATATCAGAGTTTCTTGCAAAAATCAAATCCAGAAGCACACACAGATAACTGATTCAGTTGGATTCATTAACTTCATTATATACATAATAACAAATGAAGTATTTACAATACCAATATAGATTTTTCTTCAACGTAGTAGCAGTTACAAGGCAGGAGAGAACAGTTAGTTTCATTTCAGCAGAGCAAACAAGCGCACCCACCCGCACTGGTTTCAATTTCAATTCTCAGCACAGACTCAGACGCTGCAGATTAAGACATGTCCTGGCTCCACTCTGTCTCGGATCCCAATTGGTTGATTTAGTTGCTATGCCTATTCATTGGCTGACCTTGTTACCATGTCTCTGCCGGTTCATGAATAATCTGACAAACCACTCCAACTAAGAACAAGTATTCCACAGATCAACCAGATCAACTTCTCTACCATTCTCCATCATCCTCTCCCACCCAGCTCCCTAAATCTGTGTAGAGCCTTCAGATCTTCTTATGCTTCCTCTCTCTTGCTTCAGGATGTCAGCAGAGCAACGGAGAAAGACCAAAGGGAGGTCCTGTCCCTGGAAGACCAATGGTTGAGCCAGGAAATAGAGAGGCTTCACAGGAAGCTTCAGAAGGACCAATGGCCTGAGTGAATTTTGGAAGCTATGGTAGAAGTCATCAAGGCAGAACAATGGAAGGACCTTGGATGATTTCGGCCACTTTTCTGCATTACCAGAGTGCAGCTATTGGAAAATAAATGATCAGAAGGAACCTGAAAGTAGAAGGAAGATTGGGGTTGTCTGGATTATTAATCCACGTGGAATATTACATCATGCTCACAAGTGTGATGATCGTGTGTTAGGGTTGTGTGATCTTTGAAAGGCAGCATTATAACCAGTGTCTCAGGTCTCTCTGGAAAATTAAAACTTGCATCTTTGAAGATGGGGGGGTGTTCTTTTGGGAAAAGCCATTGGAGAAGCCTGCTGTGATGAGTGTGGGTGAATGTCACCTTTCTTCTTGTATTATCTCATTTAATTTAATCAAACTAATCAAGGAGAGAAGCAACCTGGAACTAAGGAGAAATTTCATAACAGTGAGGACAATTAAACAGTGGAACAAGTTGCCTCCAGAAGTTGTGAATGCTCCAACACTGGAAGTTTTTAAGAAGAGATTGGACAGGCATTTGTCTGAAGTGGTGCAGGGTTTCCTGCCTGAGCAGGGGGTTGGACTAGAAGACCTCCAAGGTCCCTTCCAGTCCTGTTATTCTGTTATGCAGTGTGACGAATGATTCAGTCTATATATTCCTTTCAAGGGATGAAGCAATAATCAAACTCATTTAGACGCGGCTAGATAATCAGAAAGGCCCTCCTTTAGGAGACCGTATCTCAGAGATAGTATAGGTTGCACGCTGCTGACCTCGTAGAAAGAGATAAATCATAATGTCACGTAGAGGCATTTATCGAAAACATTTCAGCATTGTTCTGTAGCTTCCACCTTGTCTGTTGTTGTTTTATTTCTCTTGTTTTGCAAGGTCAAAGATACGCAATCTCGGTTCGGCTTTGGTTCATGGCTGTTCGGCAAAGGGCCAGCGCTTGGATGGGGGTTGTGTGTGCAGGCTAACAGAATGAGATTGTATCTTCGAAGGGTTTTGGTGGCTTCAGGTGACCACACCACCATTCAGCTTGCAAAGAAAATGGGCTCTCCAAATAAACTGGTGGATGAATCACCAAATGATTCAATCACAATTGTCTGGATTTGCGGGAGACAATAAGCCAGAGACCACAGCAACCAGGTTCACCCAATATGCTCAGCTCGAACTAAACCAACTATTTTGCAGTTTAATAGAGGGAGGGAGGGAGGGAGGGAGGGAGGGAGGGA
>WNWU01000071.1:2036464-2048921 GCA_012654045.1 Ptyas mucosa
TTTTGTGTTTTTTTCCAGGTTGGCTCCTCTAACTCAGCTTTGGTTTGTAGGCAGTGTAGTTAGCTGATTGTGTATCTCCCCAGCAATCACTAGCTTCACTGTCAACAAAACAATCGGCAGAATTCTTCAACCTCCAGGAAGCTTCCCATCTGGAACCCAAGGAATTACACCCATTGTTCAGATCTCCTGATCCGTGTTAAGAGGTTACCAACTCAACAGCGAGGAAGACAACCGACCAGTCGTAAGAAAACGCTGGAGCAAAGAAATAGTGGAGACACTCCCAGCTTCTGCATAGTTTTGTGATGACCGCACAGTGAGGACAGTTGGACAAATTCCAGGGTTCTCTTGTGGCAGATTGGTGGGATGTTGTGGTTGACCTATAATGGAAAGCTGGAATGAAGAGCAGCTGTTGTCTTCATGGCCCTGCATGAAGTGAAATGAAGAACAGGTCCCAAGCCAACAAGAACTTTCAAAAGCCCATGTCTCCTGCCCTGATGGGGAATTGGGTGATGGTCCCGCTAATGGTACCAGATGGTGAAGTTCAGAAAACAGAATCTAGAGGAGCTTTGGCTAGTCTCTTGCCCTCTGCAATTTTGTCTGGGTAGCATGAAATGAGTATCTTAAAAGACAGAAAATCCAGATTTCATCCATTTGGAAACCACTGAGGGAGCCTGGATGATCTCTAAAGACAAAGAATTGGGGAGAGGGGAGAGAAATTAGACCCCGAGCTGAACATCGGCCTTGTCACCAGGCAGTGTAGTTAGCTGATTGACCAAGGTAACAGTCGCTAACAACACAGCCAAGTGAAAAGGTGGCCTCTCCCTGCAGTTTTTTGCAAATTTGCTGGTTGGACTAGTCAACGTCTACAGGTTGAAGGGTAGAAGGCACCTTGGGTAGGACTGTAAAGGAGTGTTCCTTCAACCCCAGCGGCTTTAAGAGGGGTGGACTTCAGCATAGCTGGCTGGGGAATTCTGGGAATTGAAGTCCACCCATTTTCAAGTCTCTAAAGTTGAGAAACATTGTACAACGCAGATCAGCTCATCCCACCTTCATGTTCTCCAAAGCAGGTGTCTCCAACCTTGGCAACTTTAAGACTTGTGGACTTCAACTCCTAGAATTCCTCAGCCAGCTTTGCTTCTAAGACTTGTGCAAAAAAACCACCAAGCTCAGAGAGCACTAAGGACCCCCACAGTTACTCTCTCCTCCTCCTCCTCCCTCTTGTTGAGTTGAAGTCCACAAGTCTTAAAGCTGCCAAAATTGGAGACCCCTGCCCTGCTCCAAAGCTTTTGAGGCTGCTCTTCTCAACATTGCCTAACCAACATAGCTACTATAGGGATAAATTCCGGAGAGTAAGTTTTATCTCAGCCCTCATCAACAATCACTTTACATAATAAGAAATCCCTGTTCTGATTTATTAACTTTTCATTCGTTTAGACCGCAGTTCCCTGTCCAGATGGGTGGTAATTAAATTCCTGGTTGATCAATGTGGGTCATTTACCGGCAACTGCTGCGGCTTGATAAGAGTGCTGACAGCCCATAATATTCAGCTGACGGTTAGTTCCTAGAGGGACTTGATATGAACCGAAAAGACAGGAGACAAATGAAAGAGATGAGTAATTCTGCTTTCCTTCCCCCCGTTAGGCAGCAAAGCAGCGAAAATTAAGGCTTTATGCGAATGGAAAGAATGAAGGGTTTTTAAAAAATGTTTTGGAAAAAGGGTTTTAGTTTAAAAGTTTTGGTAGGTACCTTAAGAAGACTTCTCTTCAAGACCTCCTCCGTCTATTGTTCATTTGAGATCTCTCTCTAATAAATGCCAACATTAAAAGTCTTTCATGACTCTTTTTCTAAGAAACGTTTATCATATTGTTTCCCAGAACTTGTGAGGAGAGGTCAAAGGGAAACGATAGTTTACAGCGTCCTCAAATTATGACTACTCACTTAGTGACCATTTGAGGTTAAGATGGACCCCCCGTCAAAAAAAAGGAACTTGCAACCTGTATTTGAGATTCTGATTGGCCACTCCTGCCCAAACCTGCTGTCACATGATTGCAATTTGGGCAAGGAGGCAACCAAGCCAGGGATGAAATCCAGCAGGTTCTGACAGGTTCTAGAGAACCGGTACCAGAAATTTTGAGTAGTTTGGAGAACCGGCAAATACCACCTCTGGCTGGCCCCAGAGTGGGGTGGGAGTGGAGATTTTGCAGTATCCTTTCCCCAGGAGTGGGGAGGGAATGGGGATTTTGCAGTATCCTTCCCCCAGGAGTGGGGAGGGAATGGGAATTTTGCAGGATCCTTCCCCCAGGAGTGGGGAGGGAATGGAGATTTTGCAGTATCCTTCCCCTGCCACACTTACCAAGCCATACCACGCCCACCAAACCACACAGGATTAAAAATAAACACTCTGGAAATATAAAAGAAGGCACGAGCACTCAGAATTTGCATTGATAGGAAGCATAAGTACACCAATTTTCATTCAGCAGATATGGGGATCATGATTTTCCAAATTGGCTTCTGCAGGACGACTCAAGCAGTTTCCTATAGACTTCAATGGCTTCTGCAGGATTGGGGAGCGGGGAGGGTGAATTCCCTTCCAAGTGCTAAGCCTTAAATTTCCCCCAAAGTATTAAGGAAAAAAATAATAATAATAAAGTCTGAATACATTCAGCCACTATATTGCTATGGAGGCAATAAACTAGAGTGATGATTCTCAACCTTCGCAATTTGAAGATAGGTGGAACCTCAATTCCCAGAATTCCCCAGCCAGCCGTGTGTCTCCACCGTGGCAGCTTCCATGCTGGGCTGGGGAATTCTGAGAGTTGAAGTCCACCCAGCTTAGTTGCTAAGGCTGTGAAAGACTCACCTTGGCTGCTTAGTTGACAGGTGAGAGAAGGCTGCCAACCTGAGCCATGGGGCGCAAGAGATCGTGGACCAACCCCGCCAAGCAAAAGCTCATGATATTAAAAAAAAGATGTTGAGACTTTGGAAAGAGGGCAGAGAAGAGCAACCAAGATGATGAGGGGACTGGAGGCTAAAACATATGAAGAACGGTTGCAGGAACTGGGTATATCTAGTTTGATGAAAAGAAGGACTGGGGAGACATGAGAGCAGTGTTCCAATATCTCAGGGGCTGCCCCAAAGAAGAGGGAGTCAAACTATTCTCCAAAGCACCTGAGGGCAGGAGAACAAGCAACGGGTGGAAACTAATCAAGGAGAAAAGCAACTTAGAACTAAGGAGAAATTTCCTGACAGTCAGAACAATTAATCGGTGGAACGACTTTCCTCCAGAAGCTCTGGATTCTCCATCACTGGAGGCTTTCAAGAAGAGGCTAGAAGAAGAGACAAGACAACCATTAGTACAGGAGAACCTATACTAACGGCACAGGTTCTCCTGCTCAGGCAGGGGATTGGACTAGAAGATCTCCAAGGTCTTCTAGTCCTTAGTATCGACTAACAGTTGGAAGGGACTTTAGCGGTCTTCTAGTACCAACCCCATGCTGAAGTAGGAAACTCTTTACCATTTCAGAAAAATGGTTGTCCCATCTCTTCTTAAAAAGCTCCAGTGATGGAGAAGGAAGGAAGGAAGGGAGGGAAGGAGGGAGGGAGGGAGGGAGGGAGAAAGGAAGGAAGGACGGAAGGAAGGAAGGATAACAGAGTCGGAAGGGACTTTGGAGGTCTTCTACCATTTCAGACAAATGGTTGTCCCATCTCTTCTTAAACAGCTCCAGTGATGGAGAAGGAAGGAAGGAAGGAAGGAAGGAGAAGGAAGGAAAGAAGGAAGGAAGCAAGCAAGGGAGCAAGGAGAAGGAAGGAAGGAAGGAAGGAAGGAAGGAAGGAAGGAAGGAAGGAAGGAAGGAAGGAAGGAAGGAAGGAAGGAAGGAAGGATAACAGAGTTGGAGGGGATGTGGGAGGTTTTCTAGTCCACCCCTCTGCTGAAGGAGGAGACCCTCTACCATTTCAGCCAGGTTGCTGTCCAACCTGTTGGAAACCCTCCAGTGTCTGAGTCTGGGATTCTGCCCGTCCCGCGGGCGCCTCCCGCCTGCCGCCCCCTCCTCCCCTCCCCGCGGGCCAACGGCAGGGCCGGCCGGCGAGTGGAGGCGTCTCGCGGAGCCATGGAGACCAAGCGGTCGCGCTCACCCACGCCGTCGGCCATGGCCAGCTCGCCGCCCGTGCCCGCGCCCTCGCCCTCGCCCGCCGCCGCCCCGCTGGCCTTCGCCGGCTCCAGCGAGCAGGACGTGGCGCTGGCCAAGTCCTTCTGGAACTCCGTCACCCTCCAGCCGCCGCTCGAGTCCCGGCTGGCCGCGCGGGGAGGCTCGCTTTGCGACGGCGCCTCCTGCCCGCGACGGAGCTCGGCCGGTAGCCTCGGCGGAGGGACGGGCGGGCACAGGGAGAGCCGGCCCCGCGGTGGCTCCGAGCCCGCAGCTGGGCATCGGAGGGCACCTTAGAGGTCTTCCAGTCCGATCCCCCTGCTCCAGCAGGAAACCCTATGATGTGATGGCGATGGGGGAGGGAGGAAAGGAAGGGAAGGGAAGGGAAGGGAAGGGAAGGGAAGGGAAGGGAAGGGAAGGAAGGAAGGAAGGAAGGAAGGAAGGAAGGAAGGAAGGAAGGAAGGGAGAGAGAAAGAAGGCAGGCAAGGAAGGAAGGAATAAGATAGAAAAGGATTGAAGGAATAAAGAGAGAGAAGCAATGAAGGAGAGGGAAAGAAGGGAGAGGGGGAGGGAGAGAGGGAGAGAGGGAGAGAGGAAAGAAAAAGGGAGAGAGAAGGCAGACAAGGAAGGAAGGAATAAGAGAAAAGGAACAAAGGAATAGAGAGAAGAAATGAAAGAAAGAAGGAAGAAGGAGAGAGAACAGAAGGGAAGGGAAGGAGGGAAGGAAGGAAGGAGAAAGAGGGAGGGAGGAATAGCAGAATAAGAGTTGGAGGGGACCTTGGAGGTCTTCTAGTCCAACCCCTTGCTCAAGCAAGGAATCCTATGCTGTTCCAGACAAATGGTTGTCCAATCTCTTCTTAAAAGTGATGGAGGAGGGAGGGAGGGAGGAAGGAAGGAATAAGAGAGAAAAGGAACGAAGGAATAAAGAGAGAGAAGGAATGAAGGAGAGAGAAAGAAGGAAGAAGGGAGAGAGGAAGGAAAGGAGGGAAGGAAGGAAGGAAGGAAGGAGAAAGAGGGAGGAAGGAAGGCAGAATAACAGAATCGGAAGGGACCTTGGAGGTCTTCTAGTCCAACCCCCTGCTCAAGCAGGAAACCCTACACCACTTCAGACAAGTGGCTGTCCAACCTTCCTTGGCATTGCGGCTGCTTCTTCTGCTTGGCCTCCATTCTCCTTCAGAGGAGTCCCTTTTCCTTGGTCGCCCCTTCAACGCCACCCCCCCCCCCCCGGATTTCCCCCCAGGGATTTGGCCCCCATTGCGGGGGGGGGGGGGGGGGCGGTTAGCATCCGCGATCGAAATGTCTATGGAGGTTGTCAATTAATGTGGATTTTTCTTCTGCTAAGGTGGGGAAAAAAAACGATCCCCCAAATGTTCAAAGGAGAATCTCAAATCGGCAATTTCAATCCGTTGCAATATTTTTATTTTTATTTTTAGGGAAAAGCAGCTATTTGTCTGTTTCATCCTCAGTGAGTGACAGTAAGTATACGGTTTTACCGAAATGGAAATTGTGGGGGGCACCCTGATATTTATCGTAATAGAACCTTTAAGCCAAACCACTTAACGCCTCAAAATCCTTGTAAAAGGCACGCCCTGAATGCCAATCGAGGGGTGCCAATCACATCCGGTGCCAATCAATTGATTCAGTCCTATGCGTGACCTGGTAGGTGATCTTGCCCCAGGGAGCAGATGGAAAGGACAGCATTTTTAATTGGCATTATTTGAAAAAATTATTTTTATTGCAAGAACACGGAGCGGGCAGACACATCTTTCTGGTATCTTTCTGCACCTGAGTTTCCGATATGTTGTAACCTGGGTGAACGACCATGTCCCCTTTAAGGACGTGTGGATTTCAGCTCCCAGAATTCCCGAGCTCGGGAATTCTGGGAGTTGAAGTCCACAGGTCCTTAAAGGGGCCATAGCTGCCCACCTCCGCTGTCACCCAAAATACAATTTGTTCTTTTTGACTTAAGCTTGATAATGTAAATCCAGAAAACAGCACAACCTTCCGTACATAAGCCAGGATTTATATGGTGTGTAAAATTTCCAAACACAACTGTGAATTGTTCTGTTGTTTAAACTTAATTTGTTGCAGGTCACTTTGTTGACTTAAAATAATTTTGCTTCTAATTTAAAAAAAAAATTTTTTTTTTAAAAGGATTTGAGGATGAGATCAAGAGGACCAAAAATGGAAAACTTAACTTTTTGCAAGATTTTTAGCAAGAAACCATGTTCTTCCTTTTAGCTGCCCTTCTTGTTCTTCCTTTGGGCTAACTTGTTCATCCAATGTCCTTCAATATCTTTGTTTACTGTAGTTAAAATCAAAACAATTGTTACTCCAGAAAATTGGGAGTCTGGTAGTATCTTTTCGGACTAACCAACAACTCACAAAAACTGGTGCCTATTTCTTTTCTTTTAAAAAAAAACAACAACAGGACATGACAAATGCAAACACAAATATAATCTCTCTCCGGCTACAAAACTCACATCCATGGCCGAGACAATTCTGCTTGAAAAACGATGAAAAGATGATTTATTTTTAAACCGAATTTTAAACCATTTCTTTGGAAACGATTTCTTTAGAACGAGAAGAAGAGAGACACTCGGAAACGGAGAAGGACGTGTGGAAAGAACACTGCCTGGAGAAGGTGAGCGGATTCCGTCGCTTTTCAGAACTAGCTCCATTCTAAATTTTTATTTTGGGGTATTGTAGACCGTCCTTGACTTACAACCAGGGGTTAAACGCTCCCGATTCGGCCAGGTTCAGAGAACCAGTAGTGATGGCAGCTTGAGGCTCCGCCCACCCACCTGGTCGTCGTTACTTCCTGGTTTTAAGCAGTGGCAAAATTCATTTTTTTTTTACTACTGGTTCTGTGGGCATGGCTTGGTGGGCACTGTGTGGCTTGGTGGGCGTGGCTTGGTGGGTGTGGCAGGGAAAAGATATTGCAAAATCTCCATTCCCTCCCCACTCTGGGACCAGCCAGAGGTGGTATTTGCCGGTTCTCCGAACTACTCAAAATTTCCGCTACTGGTTCTCCAGAACCTGTCAGAACCTTCTGGATTCCACCCTTGACTTACAACCGTTTTTCACGCTTACAGCATTTCCAGCCTCCCTATGCTCGTGCAATCAAAATTCGGTCCTTTTGGCAACTGATTCAGATTTATGACGGTTGCAATGTCTTCAGGTCATGCGATATCCGCTTTTTGCGACCTTTTGAGAAGCAAAAGTCAACGGGGGGACGCCCCCATTAACAACTGGGTTAGTAACTCAAGAACTGCAGAGGTTCCCTTAACAACTGTGGCAAGAAAGGTCATAAAATGGAGCAAAACTCACTTAATAGCTGCTTTGCTCAGCAACGGACATTTTGGAGTCAATTTTGGTTGTATTCCTTTGAGATTTTCGGGAAGAGGGTTAGAATTCAGAGCGTTGCATGCAACTCGATTTTTTGGGGAAAAGTTTTTATTTTTATTTCTCATAAACTTATTTAGATGTACAGTCTCTTATCCATCTTTAATCATTCATCTCGTAACTATTTTTGATAGTTAATTATTAATTGTTCGGGGCTGCCCTTTTACCATTTCCTTTCTTTTATTTTGCCACAACTTTCCCTCTTCTTCTCCCCTTCTCTTCCTTCTTCTAACCCTTTCTACTTTCTTCATTCCTCCTCTCCTTCCCTTTCCTACTCTCCCCTTCCCTTCCCCCACTCCTCTCTTCTTCTTCTTCTTCTTCTTCTTCTTTTTCTAACCCTCTCTCCTACTCTTCTTTCCCCCTCCCTCAAATCGATATTTCTAAAGAGGGGAGAAAGCTGCCGGGGCTATTCCGTGCTCTGAAAATCAGCAAAAGATTTTCCCGTCTTCGTGGAACAGAGCACTCCGACTGATTATCTCCTTCCGAAAAGAGCCGAGATGATTAGATTGCATTGTGAATCCGAGAGAAAAGAAGATTTGTCAGCCATTCAGACCAGAAACATTAAAGGGCACAAAGAATTCTCATGGCTTCCACGGGGCTGGTGCCGAAGAGGATGTAGAAAAAAGGGTTTTAAAAGTTGGCCACGCCCACTCAGTCACATTACCCCCCCATTAAGCCACGCCCACAGAACCGGTAGTAACAAATTTCACATTTCATCATTGCTCCCAAAGAATGGGAAGGACCAAAGAGAGCATCTCTTCCAGAAACAACCATTGTCTCATTTTCTAGATTCGTTGGACTTTCATCCTTGATAAAGGATGCTGCAGACTTATGACGGGAAACCAGCCTCAGGTCTATGGACCGTCACGGAAAACAAACCCATTAGCTCTTGGTTAATTAACTCCTGAGAGGTCCAGTGTGGAACCCAACATCTTTGGCCAACGCATAAATAAATCATTTACGCCGATCGATAGGAATAAATAGCGCGGTTCTCCACATCTAATCCACATCGTGTTACAGCAGTTCTGCGAAAGTTAAGAGCTACATTAATACAGTCTTAAAGGACTTTTCTTCTTTTTTTCCCCCCCTCCACGGTCCCTTGTTAAAAAAAGGAGAAGCTTTGCCGAGTAAGCATGGGAACGGAGCCAGAGGCAGCCAGTCCCTAGGAAAAGAATGAAATGTGCTGAGCTTGGCAATGGCTGCCGGCAAAACGGCATTCGTATTCACGGCAATTAATAACCCCCTAATGGATTTGATCCAGGGGCTTCCATTAGACCTGGCTCAGAGAAATGGGATTATCAGGAGAAGCGAGTCTCGTCTCCAAACTCTGCCGTGATTTCTCTTAAATAATTCTACTCAAGGAAACGATTGCCAGATGGTTCGTGTCTTCAGCCAGTTTAAAAATCAAGTTTGCTAGCTTGCAGTCCTGGATGTTTGGGCTGGGCACCCCACCTAATTCCTAAATCCATCCCACTTTCCTAGGACTGAAGCCCTAGGCCTAGTCAGCTGGCACGGATCTCCCTGTTGTGACCCAGGCCCAAGTAGGTATTATCAGACGCAATCAGTTCTAAACAAACAGATTTTATTAGAACAGCTGAGAATTAACTCATTCTCAGCGTAGTCCAAGCTAATTCAAAACAAACTCTTCATAACACAATTCTTCAGCCTTATCACCAACCTTGGTTTACTTTGGCAATCTGCCAAAGGCTTTTCTTGGCAAAAAGTTCAGAAGCAGAAGACGCCGACAAGAAATAAATGCAGCAAGACAAGAAGCAAATCTATCAACTTTGTTTTCCGACAAAGAGCCCAAGAGCCGTTGCTGGTCTTTTAAGCCTTATGGGAGGGGCCAATCATCTCCTGGCCTTACTCCTGAGTCGTCCTTTTTGCTTTAGCTGCTCTTGCCTTCTGGCAGCTCTTCGCATGCGTGCACTAGGAACAGGCTCTTCCTGTTCCTCTGCCTCTCTGCTGTCAGCCTCTGGAGGCTCCAGAGTCCGCACATCACTCCCCGATGGCCCCATCTCTGCCTCCAACACAGAGCCCTCATCCGAGCCTTCCCCAGCCTCCAGGACTGGCCCATGTTCTTCATCAGCCTCATCACTGTCCGACTCCACAGGTTGCTGGTGGACCACAACACTCCCCTCACCTAAATTGAGTTTAATATGAATCCAGATTGTTATCCTGGAGCCTTTATAACCAGCTGATAAATTCAGAATCTATAGGAGGCTATTCACCTTTGAAGGACGTGGATGGTCTTTGGAGTCTGATGGGGTAAAAACCCCACGTGTTGGTTATGCTGGGGTACAAGAAGTGGTTATATTTGACTGGTTGGTTGTGCAAATCTCAGCTCTGCTTCTCAACTAGGCCACCTGAAGATGTGTGGACTTCAATTCCCAGAATTCCCCAGCCAGCCACTCTCTTGGAGCTCTAGATCAGTATGTCAGAACTGCCATCCTGAGCTTCCGCCTTGCTTTGCTAGATGTCAGCCTGCTGTAAACAGGGGAGGGCGGGATGCTGGGAAAGGGGAAAACGGAACTACTCATCGTTCCTTCCTGAGACGTCGCCTCATCACCCCAAGGCCAGAGAGCTGGGAGGGGGAATGCAACGGTGTACCAGCCAGCCCGCCGATGCAGGGAACGTTACCAAAACAATTCCTTTGAATGTAACTGGACAATAGGGAGATAACAGGGAGCAGGAACGGAAAGGGAAAGTAAACTGGGGAAACTTCGCGCGCAAACTTTTAGTTCTGGCTTTGCTGTACTGTCACCACTTGGCTTCTAGTAAAAGTATAGCTTTCACACACATGGAATCGAGGGTCTCTCTTTCCTAAGAACCCAAGTCAGGGCAGATGTGACATGGTATTTCTCAACCTTGTTCGCTTGAAGATGTGGGAACGTCCACGCCTCTTCAAGGAGCCAAGGTGGAGAAACACCGAGTCTCTGGAATTGACCAATCCACTTCCCTCCTTCTCACCATTGCAAACATCTTTCTTCACAGGCTAAAAAAAGAGAAGACATCATTGCATTACTGAAAAGACAAAGGGAAGAGAGGATATCGGTAAGGTGACTTTTTAGATTGCCCGAACCTCCCTCTCTCTTGAGCAGGGGTCACCAACCTTTCAAACCTCAAGGGACCACTAAATCCATCATTTTAAATCCCACCGACCACTAATATGATCTACCTAATGATCAGCTGGGTGGGCGTGGCAAGGTGGTCATGTGACTGGGTGGGCGTGGCCAACTAGGTGTCACTCACGTTGAGGGGCACCTTGCCAGCCTCTACTCGCTACTCCTCGCCTGCCCGTCCGGGCTCCTTAGGGCCTCAACAGGAAGCAGTTGTGGGAGCTTAAGCAGCCACCACGAGAAAGAGTTGGCAAAAGAGCCCAGTTCAAGTTGGATCTGGCCGAGAAGGAAGCTCAGCAGAAGCACCTCACTGAGGACTAGGAGCATAGGCTTTCCAAGCAGAGGGAAGACATGCAGGAGTACAAGGCCAGGTACCGGCGCCTGGAGGCTCAGCAGGCTGAGATGGTCAGCCAGTTCCAGGCCATGAGGCAGTCCCACTGGAATGAGGCCCTCTGGCTCTTCTCCACCAGTGGTGCTTCCCTCCAGCCTTCTCCCAAAGCCCCACACCAGGAGGCCAAAACAGACCCCAAGTCGGAATTTCTGCACCCCTCCGACCCACACAAAAAGACCCCAAAGGGGGAGACTCTCTGCAGCAACACAAACGTTCATTGCACATATCCAGGGGCCGGAGTTTGAAGACCCCTGATTTAGTGCAATATAAAAAATGTGAATAATTTTTCTGGGGACCACCAAAATTTTCTCGCAGACCACCAGTTGGTGACCCCTGCTCTTGAGAACCAAGCATTGCTTCCTTGCTTAACTTTCCTTTCTCGTTTCTTCCCTCCTGCCAGCTGCAGCATGTAACACAAAAGAAGGAATAAAGCCAGGAACGCTATTGAAATTTGGCTGGTTTAGGAGCCAGGCTGCAATTCGGTCCTCCATGAAGCTGGAAAGGGTGCCAGAAACCTGGCATGAGTTTAGAAAGATGGTTCAGCTCCACGGAGAGCTTTGCGGAAAGAGAGGGCTGGATGAAGTTATTTAAAGGGGATGATTGGTGGAGAGAAACTGCCTTAATTATACGGAGCAGGGGAGGAAAAAAAAGATATTTAGTACATATTTAGCTCAATTGGCTTGAATCTGTCAAGGACCGTTTCGTCCCGTTTCTCGTTCTTCCAGTTTTGAATCTGTTTCATCAGGGGTTCTTCCTGCATTTCTGACTTTTCTTTTTTTCTTTTTTAGCTGACGGGACAATTCCTCAGCATTTTTTTGTGTGTGTAAATGTTTTTGCTTCGTGTATTCTTCTTTTCTAACCTGTTAACGGTGTCGTGTATTTAAAGCTGTCGATCCTATTGCAAAATTCAAATCCATGGGAATACCCACGAGAGAATACATGTAGCTCGGGGCTGAACTGTGGGGTGCTCGGTGCTCTCTGAGCTTGGTGGTTTTCTTGCAGATGTTTCATGACCCAACTAGGGAACATCTTAAGTGCTAGAAGGGAGTGGAGGAGGAGGGAGAAGAAGGAGAAGAAGAAGAGGAGGGAGGGAGGGAGGGAGGGAGGAAGGAAGGAAGGAAGGAAGGAAGGAAGGAAGGAAGGAAGGAAGGAAGGAAGGAAGGAAGGACGGACTGACTGTGGGGTCTTTGGTGCTCTCTGAGTTTGGTTTTCTTTCAGACGTTTCATGACCCAACTAGGGAACATCTTCAGTGTTAGAAGGGAGTGGGGGAGGAGGGAGGAGAAGGAGGAGAAGAAGAAGAAGAAGAAGAGAAGGAAGGGAGGGAGAGAGGGAGGGAGGGAGGGAGGGAGGAAGGAAGGAAGGAAGGAAGGAAGGAAGGAAGGAAGGAAGGAAGGAA
>WNWU01000071.1:2048931-2060089 GCA_012654045.1 Ptyas mucosa
AGGAGAAGGAAGGAAGGAAGGAAGGAAGGAAGGAAGGAAGGAAGGAAAGACTGTGGAGTCTTTGGTGCTTCTGAGTTTGGTTTTCTTGCAGATGTTTTATGACCCAATTAGGTAACATCATCAGTGCTAGAAGGGAGTGGAGTTGAGGAGGAGGAGGAGGACTGTGGGGTTCTTGGTGCTCTCTGAGCTCGGTGGTTTTCTTGCAGATGTTTCAAGGCTCAACTAGGGAATAAAATCAGTGCAAAAAGGAGTGAGGTTTGCATCAAGGACCCCACAGAACACCCCATAAATTTTGCACTGTTCCCTCCCACCCTGCGAAAGAACAGTTTAAAACGGGCGAAGTTTTTAACAGCAATTTTTTCCCCCTTTCCTCAGAAAGAGTCCTTATCTCTGCCGCACAAGCCAAAATACAAAGAGCCACAAAGGTAATATCAAGGAGACAAGTTTCTCCCTCTATTCGTCTTAAGTTTTCGGTGATCCCGATTGTAAATAAACGCTTGTATCATTTTGAAAAGTGTTAACTTCCCCCCCCCCCCTCTTCTTTCCATCTCCTTCTCTTTTTTTTTTAATTTCAGGGGCCAGGAAGACGAGAGGTAAAATCTCCTGCCCGATTTAGAATTATTTCACCCACACCAGAGAAAGGACCGTGTGCGAAAGAATTCCTGGAATTGAAGGCCAGCCAAATTGTCCTGGTGTTTTTTTTTTTTTAGCCAAAAAAATCAACCTGGGCTCTCCATATATCCTCCAAAGGTTCAAAGGAGTCTTAGCCTTTCCACTTTTAAAATTACCTCGCTGAAAAAGCTGATTTGGCCCCTTCCATTTCTCCTCTCAGCAGTTTCTGCCTTTTAATTTGTTAATGGCTGGCATTTTTCTCACGTATGACAACTTCCAGCACACGGGAAAATGCCATTCGAAACCCATTTTTACAGTAGTTAAGGTACTTATTCAAACCTGGGAGTCTTATTTTTTGGGGAAACGGGGTAGTTCCCTGGGTTACTGGGGACAACCCCGATTAATCCAGTCAGTTAGACTGACAAATACGTAAGTGAGTCTTGTTGAAATTACTTGCTTAAGGATGATTTGCCAGCTGAGTGGTTCTCAAGAGCCTGTGAGTTCCCCACCACCAGGGGTGAAATGCTCCCGGTTCGGTCTGGTTCGCCCGAACTGGTAGTACAAAAGGCTACTGGTTCGCCGAAACGGTAGTAAAAAAGGTTACTGGTTCACTGAAACTGTAGTAAAAAAAAAGTTTCAACGTTCAGCTGAGCAACGCGCGATCGTTGGAACCGGTTTTTTTTACTTTTTTAGCATTTTTTTTACTACCGGTTCTCCGGTTGTTTTTCTTGCAGACATGACCCAACTGGGTAATGTCATCAGTGCTAGGAGGGAGTGGGGTTTCTGGAGAGGAGGAGGAGGAGGATTGTGGGGTGCCCTGTGCTCCCTCAGCTTGGTGGTTCAGTTGCAGATGTTTCATTACCCAACTGGGTAACATCATCAGTGCTAGAAGGGAGTGGGGTTAGCAGAGAGGAAGAGGAGGAGGAGGAGGACGATGACTGTGGGTCCTTGGTGCTCTCTCACTTGGTAGTTTTCTTGCAGACGTCTCGTGACCGAACTGGGTAACATCATCAGTGCTAAAAGGGAGTGGGGTTTACTTTCTTTTTATAAACATTAGCTTGCCTCCTGACTGTGTTGGTGAGAGTGTTCAACAGCCAAATAAACAGAGATTACCAAGATTAACTAGAGCAGGGGTCAGCAACCTGGGGCTCTGGAGCCGGATGTGGCTCTTTCACTCCTCTGCTCCGGCTTCCTGTCACTCAAAATATGCGTCACAACCGCCAATGTGCGACACCCACCAGCACGCGATTTATTGAGCTTTTCAACCTGCGGTAGGGCAGCCATGGATAAACCCAAGAAAAGAAAAGTTTCAGAAGAAAACAGAACGTTTAATTCAACTACATATGCTAGTTTTGTGGCCGCTCAAGAAATAGTCAGGCACGGGAAGGGTTTTGTGGCTCCCGGTGTTTTCTTTTCTGTGGGAAACGGGTCCAAATGGCTCTTTGAGTGTTTAAGGTTGCAGACCTTAACTAGAGCAACAATCAAGCAACAGACAATACCCCAATCCAGAAATCACCAACCCAGACAAACCATCAAACAATAAACAACAGCCAAATCAACGAACCACCAGGAATATTTCCACTCACGCTGACAGGGCAAGCCACCAGTGTCTTAAGAATAAGCGCAAACTCCACTCTCATCTAAGCCCTGATGATGTTACCTAGTTGGGTCACGAAACGTCTTGAAGAAAAACAACCCAGCTCAGAGAGCATCAGGGACTCCACAATTTTCCAAGCCGCTGGATGCTTTGAGATTGGAGATTTTCCTGCTGGCGTTTGGGGAGAAGGAGGTGGGAAGTGTCCCTAAATGACCTCAGGGTGTCCTTAATTCTTTTTTCTTTAGTTTCAAAAAGGAGAAGGAAGAACAGTCTGAGGATGAAGAGAGCGTAAAGGCGTTACCTTGAGGATTCCGACCGGAGACACCAATCCAGAAGGCTTATTTGTATTTTCAGCCAGCCTGTCCTTGGTGTCTGACAGTGGCTGTGGCTCATTGTTGATGTAGTCCGCCCCCTCCCCCTCCCCTTGGACTTCTCTGCATGTTTGACAAACTAGCTCTCTGCAGGGCTGGGATGGATGACCTTTCTGGCACCCATTGCCCCGTGGGACTTAACTCCTGCTCAAGAAATCTCTGAAGAAATACCCAAAGCGTTAAAAGAAGTTTTTGATCCATGCAAGCCGAGATGTGAATCTCCCATTTGCTCTGAACGGTGATGTTTCTTTTTTTTAAAAAAAAAATAATTTTTATTGGGCATTTTACATTTTAAAAGCAAACACACAATAGCAAAAGAAGTCGAGAGACAAAAACAAAAACACACGCACATCCGCCGTTAAAATACAATACTAACAACCGATATATACAATTTTACAACTTTTCTGCAACGACTTTTGTCTCTACTCTTAGCTTTTATCCTCCCGCTCCTCCTCTTTATTTTTAAATATTCATCATTAACTGTTTCATTAGCAGGATCGTTATTTACACTTATATCCAGTATGTTAAATATCAAATTTCACTTCATATTCTTGTTTCTTCGTTTGATTTCTGTTTTCCAGTTTCTACCACCGTTCCTAGCGCATGCGTTTCATTGATATTATTTATTCGCTTTTGTCATTTTTTGAGCCCCATCTTGGGATTTGGATGTTCCAGGATACCCAGCCAGCAGCAGGAGGAATTCCAGAACTCCCAAACCCCCGGCAGGCGCACCAGGCGGGGGGGTGAAAAAGCTGGTTTCCATCTTAGTACAGCATGTCACGTTTTGCGGAATAAGCCTACCCCCGTTTCTCTGTCTTCTGAGTAAACGGAATAACTTGCTAAAACAGCTGGCACTTTTCCAGTGCCCGAGATTGCCCTGTGAATTTCTGCCTTCTTGTTTTCTGCTTTTGCTTCCCAGTTCCCTTCTGGCCCATTGGCATAAATGTGCTGAGATGAATTTTGCCCGAGCTGAATCCCTTCCCTTTGTTTCCTCGGCATGCAGGAAATGGTACCGTCCGTTGCCAGAAAAGGGTTTTGGCGGTGGTTGTTTTCTCTTCCAACTTTCAAAAATTGGCCTTCAAGAGGTTTTTGGGGTTTTTTTGCACTTGGAGTTGCGGGGAGGGAAGAGAACAGGGGCGGGAAATGCCACTCAGCTCTCACTGTGTCAATTAAAGGAAATTTGATGCTGTAATTCAGCTTGTTTTGACCGGGGTGTTCAACCCAAGTTCAGAGCTCTCGGTTAACCAAATGCCTTGCCTGTAAGCCAGGGTTTTTCTGGCTTGGTAATGGATTGTCCTGGGATGTCCGATAGATGCCACTGACCAAGTAGCTGAAGCAGCGGTCGGTTTCACGTTTTGTTGCTACCGGTTCGCGCTCAGCCCAGTGGTGAAATCCAATTTTTTTTACTACCGGTTCTGTGGGTGTGGCTTGGTGGGCGTGGTGTGATGTAGCTTGGTGGGCAGGGCAGGGCAAGAATACTGCACAATCTCCATTCCCTCCCACTCCAGGGGAAGGATATTGCAAAATCTCCATTCCCACCCCGCTCCTGGGGGAAGGATATTGCAAAATCCCCATTCCCTCCCCACTCCTGGGGCCAGTCAGAGGTGGTATTTACCGATTCTTTGAACTACTCAAAATTTCTGCTACCGGTTCTCCAGAACCTGCTGGATTTCACCCCTGGCCCTGTCTCAAAACCGTGCCTAAATAGGACGGCATAGAGTCGGGGCAGTTGGGCAGAACCACCCACGATCTCCGCTACTGGTTCACACAAACCGGTACGAAGTGGCTGAATACCACCTCTGATCTGAAGGATGATGGCGGAGAAACTCATTCTAACAAGACCCACAATTCATCCCGGATCCCTAATTATGGCTGCAAAAGTTCTAGACTCTGGAAAAGGCAGATCAGAAAAGGGGCCTTGGAACTGTGATGCTGGAGATGATTATTATGCATCCCACAATAATCCCAAAAATAACAAATGGGAGAAGTCCTAGACCGAACCTCTCCAAAAATCCCACTCGAGGCCAAGATTGCCACAGAGGCTGTCATCCTTTGGCCATGTCATGAGAGCTGACTCACTCGAAAATTCAGTCATGCCAGGAGTGATCAGTGGAAAAAGCAGAATAATTCATCCTGGCACCCACTGGCTGGACACTCTTAAGGATGACACTGGGTTGACCATGGCAGACTCTGAAGGAGGCAGTCAGATGAAGGAGGCGGTCAGAGACAGAGGGGCATGGAGAGTGCCAATCCGTAGAGTGGCCGAAGGTCAGACACGACTAAACGGAATGGTTGACAATGACTTCTCGGCTCAAATTACATGGTTTTCTCTCTGATCCGGAACACCCAATGTTTGTGGGGGTGAGATTAATAAAAGAGGTTTAATATTTTTGATAGCAGGTTTAACAGATGAACAGAGTCGGAAGGGACCTTGTAGCTCATCTAGTCCAACCCCCTGCCCAAGCAGGAGACCCTACACTAATTCTGACAGATGGCACTCCAGTCTCTTCTTGAAAGCTTCCAGGGATGAAGCTCCCACAACTTCCGAAGGCAACTTCTATTCCATGGGTTGATAAACACTGTCAGGAAATTTCTCCTTATTTCTAGGTTGAATCTGTCCTTGATCAGTTTCCATCCATTATTCCTTGTCTGGCCTTCAGGTGCTTTGGAAAATAGCTTGACCCCCTTCCTCCTCTCTGTGGCAGCCCCTCAAATACTGGAAGACTGCTATCCTGTCTCCCCAGGTCCTTCTCTTCACTAGACTAGCAATGCCCAGTTCCTGCAACCGTTCATCGTATGTTTTAGTCTCCAGTCCTCTAATCATTCTGCTTGCCCTTCTCTGCACTCTTTCTAGAGTCTCGACATCTTTTTTATAGTGTGGTGACCAAAACTGGGTGAAGTATTCTAGGTGTGATCTTACTAAGGCTTTATAGAGTGGTATTAGTACCTCCCTTGATCTTGATTGCATCCCTCTGTTAATGCAATTTATTTATTTATTCATTCATTCATTCATTTATTTAAACTTATATGCCCCCCTATCTCCAATGGACTCAGGGCAGCTCACAACAATAAAATCCACAATTCCCACAGTACAAAGTTAAAATACCTAATTAAACCAGATAAAAGTTTAAAAACCCATATAAAACCCCATCAGTCCAGGTCGGGGGACTCGAATAACCAAGTTTTTAATTTGCGGCGGAAAGTGCGAAGGTCAGGGCCCAGCCGGATCCCCAAGAGGAGTTGATTCCAGAGGGTGGGCGTGCCCACAGAGAAGGCTCTACCCCTGGGGGCCGCCGGCCGACATTGTCTAGCCGATGGCACCCCGAGCAGGCCCTCTCTATGGGCACGAACCGGGTGACGGGAAGTTGTTGCTGGCTACAGGTGGTCCGCCAGATATCCTGGCCCTAAGCCATGTAGGGCTTTCTAGGTCATCACCAGCACCTTGAATCTCACCTGGAGGGCAACCGGCAACCAATGCAAGTTGCGAAATTTAGGATTGCCTTGGCTTTTTTGGCTGCAGCCGCCGCACACTCTTGGCTCATGTTTAATTGTTCGATCTACTACAGCACCCAGCTCCTCTTTTCCTGACAGCGGGCGTAACGTGAAGGCCAGTTTCTGCTACTCAGCATGAACCGGAGGCAGATTTTGTGTGTGGCTCGGGAAGGAATGAGTGTGCGTGCGTGATTGTGCACATGCGCTCACAGATAACCCCTTCCCCCTCCCTTCCCCGACTTCATAAATCAGAAAGCCACTTAGGAAATTGCTGATGCAGCTTCCAAGGGACGCAAGCCAGGTTGGAATAAGGAGTTGGAATCGTTCACATCCAGCCTTCCAAGAAATTCCTCCACCATTAATAGGGAGACGAGATGAAGAAAAACATTCATCACGGCGTCCTCCGCGGCGTCACAAGATCCACCACACCACAGCCAGGATTTCAATAATATGGGATGGCAGCTGATCCCGATCCACTTTTGCGGGGCTGTGTTCAGGCATTGTTTCTAAACCGTTGTTTGTTGGAAGCATGGTTTGTTGAATCCGTCCATGAAAGAAACATAGGGGTTGGACTAGAAGACCTCCAAGGCCCCTTCTAACTCTGTTATTCAGTTAACATCCCAATTGCCCGGCTCCATACAATACCGTGGAACGCAAGCCACGATGAATGAGGTTCACACAAGATACAAAGATACTTCCGTGTAAAGCTGCTGTAGTATAGAAGGGAAGGGAAGGGAAGGAAGAGAAGGGAAGGGAAGGGAAGGGAAGGGAAGAAGAGAAGAGAAGAGAAGAGAAGAGAAGAGAAGAGAAGAGAAGAGAAGAGAAGAGAAGAGAAGAGAAGAGAAGAGAAGAGAAGAGAAGAACAGAGTTGGAAGGGATCTTGGAGGTCTTCTAGTCCAACCCCCTGCTTAGGCAGGAAACCCTACACCACTTCAGACAAATGGTTATCTAACTTCTTAAAAACTTCCAGTGTTGGAGCATTCACAACTTCTGGAGGCAAGTTGTTCCACTGGTTAATTGTTCTAAGTGTCAGGAAATTTCTCCTTAAGTTCTAAGTTGCTTATTTTCATCCTTCAGCATTGCCACTGCAAAGATTCTTTTTTGATGCCATGGACTACAACTCCCATCATCCAGGGGCTGGGAGGTTGTCATCCACTCCGCAGGGTACCAAATTGAAAAGGGTTGCTGCCAAGGTACCTTCCAACCCTAGGAGTCTACGTCCTGTGTTTTATATGTTTCTCGGAAGTTGTGGGAGCTTCACCACTGGAGGCTTTCGAGAAGAGACTGGACTGCCATCAGTCAGAAATGATGTAGAGTCTCCTGCTTCGGCAGGGGGTTGGACTAGATGACCTACAAGGTCCCTTCCAACTCTGTTATGCTGTTTTATGAGCCACGGTGGCACAGAGGTTAGAATGCAGGACTGCAGGCTACTTCTGCTGACTGCCGGCTGCCTGCAATTAGGCAGTTCGAATCTCACCAGGCTCAAGGTTGACTCAGCCTTCCGTCCTTCCGAGGTGGGTAAAAGTGAGGACCCAGATTGTTGTGGGGCAAGAGGCCGACTCTGTAAACCGCTTAGAGAGGGCTGTAAAAGCACCATGAAGTGGTATGTAAGTCTAAGTGCTATTGCTATTATCCTTCCTTCCTTCCTTCCTTCCTTCCTTCCTTCCTTCCTTCAGGTTAGAATGCAGTATTGCAGACAAACTCTGCCCACTGCCAGGAGTTCGATCCTGGCCAACTCAAGGTTGACTCAGCCTTCCGTCCTTCCGAGGGGGTCAAACGAGGACCCAGATTGTTGGGGGGCAAGAGGCTGACTCTGTAAACCGCTTAGAGAGGGCTGGAAAAGCACTGTGAAGCGGTTGCTATATCTGTTACATATATGCACATACACGTACAAAGGGAGGGCCGTGGGAGGGGGAAACCTCCACGCTTTTGGCTGCTCCGTCTCAGCCCCAAAGCCACAATAGCACGTTTGCAGCTGGACTCCTTTCCTTCCTCACCCCGGCTGGGCATCTGGGAGCTGTTTCCAAATCAGGATGAGTGGAAAGTTGGCTCTGAATCCCGGAAACTCAGCCCGGTCCAGCTTTCCAGCGCTCAGGAAACCAGCAGACAAATAGCCGATCCTGCGACGGGAGCAGCTTTCCAACTGCATTTCCCTCTCTTTTCCCAAGAAGGATCTGGCCCAAGGCCCTCGGCCTGTTCTCAGGAGCTCTTGAAAAGATGCAGAGTTAAGGTTGCTGGGATGGTGGTTTTTCCTCGACCAAGTTTTCTGGATTCAGACAAGCGGCGCATTCAGTTTTGGTCGCTACGATGTAAAAAAAAAAAGAGCCCTGGTGGCGCAGCAGACTAAAGCACTGTTATTAACATCAGCTGCCTGCAATTACCGCGAGTTCGAATCTCACCAGGCTCAAGGTTGACTCAGCCTTCCATCCTTTCGAGGTAGGTAAAATGAGGACCCGGATTGTGGGGGCAATAAGCTGACTTTGTATAAATATACAGAAGTATGAAGGCTATTGCTTAAGGCATTGTAAGCCGCCCTGAGTCTCTGGAGAAGGGCGGCATATAAATCAATTAAAAAAAAAAAAGATGTTGAGACTTTGGAAAGAGTGCAGAGAAGAGCAACAAAGATGATTAGGGGACTGGAGGCTAAAACACATGAAGAATGTTTGCTGGAACTGGGTGTGTCTAGTTTGATGAGAAGAAGGACCAGGGGAGACATGAGAGCAGTCTTCCGATATCTCAGGGGCTGCCCCAAAGAAGAGGGAGTCAAGCTCTTCTCCAAAGCATCTGAAGACAGGACAAGAAGCAACGGGTGGAAACCAATCAAGGAGAGAAGCAACTTAGAACTAAGGAGGAATTTCCTGACAATCAGAACAGTTAAGCAGTGGAACCCCTTGCCACCAGAAGTCGTGAGCGCTGGACGTTTTTAAGAAGAGATCGGCCTTCTTTAATTTGTCTGAGACGGTATAGGGTTTCCTGCCTAAGCAGGGGGTCAGACTAGAAAACCTCCAACTTCCCCTTCCAACTCCTTCTTCTTTTATACTTGCAAAGGACGGAGCCCCGCGAGTCGTCTGAATCCATCCTACTTTCGCAGCTGCGGGGATCCAGGAGTCACGCGTGACCGCTGCGCTGCTCCATCCACACTCGGGGTCCCCCAGCCTCGCCGGCTGCCAGCCAAGGCGCGCCCTCCGCCCGCGGGAGCCCCTCCAGAGGCCTCCCTCCCCTCCCCTCCGGGCTGGCCCCCGGCCCGGAGGCGGAGCCGCTTCGCTTTGCCTCGCCCGGGCCAGACGCTCGGTGGCTGCACTGGCTCCGGCGGCGGCGGCGGCCATGTGGCTCCCGGGCTGCGACGGGGGAGCGGCCGGCGGGCTCTGGCAGCTCCCGTTGCTGCTGCTGCGGCTGGGCGCTTTCTGCGAGCCGGCGGCCGGCCGGGAGGCGCGGCTGCCCAGCGGTGAGTCCGGCCCTCCGGCTGGACGGGGCAGAGGGAAGGGGGATGGGCAGGACCGGCTGGAGGAAAGTTGCAAAAGTCCGGGGAAGTCTAGCAGGTCTGCGGGCAGGAGGGGGGGATGCTAAGCGGGAGGCTGAGACCCTCACCCACTCTCGTCTAGCCGGGAAAAGTGGGGTCAAGGGGTGGAGAAGGGGTTCAGCTGCTCTCCGAGGTGCCGGGAGGGAGGGGGGGAGGCTGCGAGTATCGGGGTGCAAACCCACCCACCCCCAACCAAGCAAGCAACCATCCAAACCACGATTCGTGGATTGCGAGTGGATTCTTCCTGCGCTCCCGCGTGGAAAGGCGGCCGAGCAAGGAGAGGAGGGAAGCCACGAGTGGGCTGGGGGGGGGGGGGGGAACAGCCAGAAGGTGGGGAAGGGGGAGGAAGGATTCCTCTACTTCGCTTGCAAAGCTGCGTCCGGACCGGACTCAGTTTCTTTAAAGGCGTGGGGAGGGGGTCGTCTCGGTTGTTGGGCGATGGGCGCGTTTCCAAGTCCGGAGTGGGGATGGGGTGGGGGGTCTCAGTTGCCGGAGTCTGGCCCTGAGCCAACGGGGGCGGCATTCAACCTCCCGTCGGGCCGCTCAGATGTTTGGGGGGGGGGGGTGGCGGCCAAATGGGAAGGGGGTCGCAGAAGCCCCCGTGGCCTGTGAAATCCCGACGTGCACCCCTGGATTCGGGCAGGGCTGGCTCCGCTCAGTCGGAACCTGAACCCGCTTCAGCCAAAGGGCTAAGCCGGATTTGGGGAGGGGGGAATCGTAGCTGGGATTCCCGCGGCTCCCTAAGCGTCTTGGTGCAGTGGGGGGGAATGCAGTCCGGGCAATGGAGGTGGATCATAGTGGGATCTATTTCCATCCTGGTCTCCGTCCCGGATCAGAGAGGTCCCTTTGGCTGCTTCATCATAACCTCATCCTCTGCAGTCTGCTCCGGGCTGGGGGTATGTGGGTGGGTGGGTGGGTAGCAAAGACCCAGTAGGCACCGGTTGTCCACAGAACTTACTTTTAACTTGGCACCTCCCTGGCTTTAAGGCTTGCAACGAATTAAGAACAAATGGCACGCTGGCAGGTTGCACGTTTGGACTGCAGGGAGAGTTCCCAAGTATTTGTGGAGAATAAAGAGGGTGGGGGAGGCCCACCACCCTGAAAAAAGGACCACGGATTGAGTTTGACGGCAGAGAGCCTTCAAGAAGGAGGCTGATAGACAGCCCCACCCCCCACAAGCTCCTTCTCTATCAGCTCCTTCTCCCTCTCTGCCGTCAAACTCAGCCTTGGTCCTTTTTTTCAGGCTGGCTCCGCCCCCTTTACATCCAGGGATTTACACCCAGGGCAGCTGTTTGATTAGGGCACCCAGAAAGGCCAAGGATGGTCTTCCAGTTAGGGGTTCCAACAGTGGCCCTTTCTGAAGTTTTCTGCTCAGGGTTGGACCCCAAACACTTCACTGGCAAACAAGCAATTCCTAATGTAATGAGATCAAGGTAAAATAGCATCAATCTTCTGAAATGATGAGTAGAGTAGAGTAGAGTAGAGTAGAGTAGAGTAGAGTAGAGTAGAATAGAATAGAATAGAATAGAATAGAATAGAATAGAATAGAATAGAATAGAATAGAAT
>WNWU01000071.1:2069786-2101627 GCA_012654045.1 Ptyas mucosa
TCTTTCTTTCTTTCTTTCTTTCTTTCTTTCTTTCTTTCTTTCTTTCTTTCTTTCTTTCTTTCTTTCTTTCCCTGCCAAGGAGACGGGATCAGAGAGAGGAGAGCACGAAGGAGAAAGACACTTGGTCATCTACCAAAACGCAAAACAGCCCCAGTTTAGAGATCTATAATGTGATTAAAACCCAGGGGGAGGCCGATCTTGCTGGAACGAGACAACAAACCCAAAACTCCTCTTTCCGTGTCCGTCTCGGAGGAGAAGCCCTCTGTGGAGACTATGACAATATGGTGGTCAACAACTCAGAGAGTGGCTTCGTGACCTTGGCAAGCACCGAAAGCGGATTTGTCACAAATGACATCTATGAACTGTGCCATGACCGAGTGGGGCAGAGCAAAGAGTCAGCTTGGGTAGAAAATGAGATTTACGGATATTAAAGAGATGGCGGTGAGCGACAGATTCAAGATGGGGAATGTTCCCATTGATACAAACTTTAGCACACACAAAGATGTGGCTCTTGTATTGCAGAGGGGTTTCCTTTCCCTCCCTGAAAGGGGCACATGGATCTAAACAAATTGGTTGGTTGGTTGGTTGGTTGGTTGGTTGGTTGGTTGGTTGGATGGATGTCATCAACTTGTTTTTAATTCCTGTTTAATTCCTCCATGTTTTCTCCATGAAGATCTATCCCTACTTTGGTCATTCAGATCTTCCACTGGTGAACCCATCATCTCTGTCATTGAGTCCGTCCAGTTTGGTGCTGGTCATCTTCTTTTTCCATCCATCTTTAAACATGAAAGGAGTGATCTTATTGACCAGGTTGAAATGGTCTTGGGAGAACTTGATTCCCTTCCTTGTTACAGCCTCCTGATCATGTAGAACCTGACAACATCTTTTGCATTATAATAAGCACATCAACTAATCGCTGACATCCAGATGGAATTGGTGAGATATGGCTAAATATAACACAGGTTTTGTTTATCGCCACCTGGCTTTGATCAGCTGCCAAGTTTCCATCTTTACCTGTTTGGCACTCCAAATTTTTTTCCCAGAAAGGAGGGGTTTTTTTTCTGCTCTTCTATTCTTCCATGTGGTATATTTTTTGCAGAATGATCTGAGGACAAAGGAAAGGACATGGTCTAACTACAGTATCTTCTGTATTGATATAGACATTTTTGTTTTGATTCAGAAATGGGGCAAGTGATAAGAACTTCTTTGCAGTTGTGGGCAGACCAGAGATGAGTTTCAGCAGGTTCTAACCAATTCTGGAGAACCAGTAGCGGAAATTTTGAATAGTTCGGAGAACCGGTAGTAAAAATTCTGACTGGTCCCACCTCCATCTATTCTCTGCCTCTTGAGTCCCAGCTGATCGGGAGGAAATGGGGATTTTGTAGTAACCTTCCTCTGCAGTGGGGTGGGAATGGAGATTTTATAGTATTGTTCCTCTGCCATGCCCACCATGGCATGCCCACCAAGCCATACCCACAGAACCGGTAGTAAAAAAATTTTGAATCCCACCACTGGGGCAGACCTGTTTCTTGGAAGCAGAATAGAAATAGGGTGAACTCGGTGATAGTTTAAAAAAGAAAAAAAAAGTTGCCAAAGATTGTTTCCTTCATATATCAGATGCTTTCTGTCCCGGATGAGATTGGCAAACTTGGGGAAACAAGTAACGTCCTTGTGGTTCTAAGCAAGATACAGTTTCTGATTCTAAAATCGTGTCCAAATTTTCCTTGTTGAAAGATATCCTACTGTTCTTAGAAAAAAATTAAGAGCAAATAAGCAATGTATTATTTGAGATCTTACGCAAATTTTGATATCCTTATACTTGGGCATTCAACTCAAAATATCAACTCCTTCTGTGGCTGTCCCCGTGGAGAAGCAGCAGTAAGACATAGAAATATTTTCTGGTGCCTTCCTTTGTTATTTGATGTGTGACAGATGAAAGAGAGTGGGGGGAAAACTTTTTTAAAAAAAATTAACAAGCCGGTGTGATGTTCTGTGCATGTGCTACTCTACGATGCTTCAAAAGCTTTTGATATATGCATGTGATGTGATCTTACATCGTCATGGACCAAGAAGTTTCATTCTGGTGTTGAATGCATGAAACCTGTGGCCACAGCGGTTGAATTGCCACAGTGGTTGAATTGCTGTGATGTTGTGAAATGTTTGTGAGAACCTCTGAAGGACCAAAAGTCTACCTTGATTAGAATTTTTCCTTGTGCTTTCCCTTCTAAGTGGAAACAGCAAAGCTTAACTTTGGGGAGAAGGTCCCCAAAGATTGAAAAGGAGAGGAGAAAACTCCCAAGAAATAACAATGGCCTGGTAGGACAAACTCCTGATGGGATGTTGATGCCCAGCGAGATTCGGATCACTCAAGGATTACGCAATGTTGTGGGATGAAAAAGACACACCAAGGAAAAAGATGGGAAAGGTGGTTTTGAAGACCCATGGTTGGGCATTATCTCCTGATACCACATGACTGGCAAATGTGTAATTTGTTCCTCTTGGCTTTCTCTGCAACACGCAAGCCAAGTGGTGTCCCATGTTATGACTCTCAGTCAAGAGAACCGCCAAAGAATGACTACATCGGGCCAAATGAGGTGAGACACAGCTTGAGGTTGCTTAATGCCTGGGGTTGGAAGAGCCTTACTGATAGTCTCATGTCATGACTGACAGACACCCGAACATCTGTGGCTAGAAAAAGCCACCGACGTTTGCACTGTTTTCATTTCAATCCGGGTGTTTTTCCTGCATTTCGGTATGGCCTTAACTGCCATGTTTCTCTTATGCATGTCTGAATGAAATGTTGGGATCTCTCGAGCAAAAAAATAAATAAATAAACTTGTTTGGTTGCAGAGCAACAACGGATTAAGATTATAGGGTTCTTTTTTTTTTTTTTTTTTGCACTGGGTCCTTCTCAGTGGCCTCTCTCGATCTTGCCTTTTATCTCCAGCAGAATTTATCAGCTTCCTACACCGAGGAGCATAAGTGGTCATAACTCTTAAACCTAATGTTGGAGTTAGCAATGTGCATGTTAATCCTAGGTTAGCCAAAAGCAAAGGTATTCAGGATTCCCGTTAGCAGTAATTGGAGTGGCAATGAACAACAGAAGGTTAATTGTAGTAGAGAAATAGTAACTAATCGAGAGTTGCCTCTTGGTAGTTATCAATCTTCCTAGTATCTTATTATGACACATCTTTCATTCAGTAGTTGAATGCACTTCAATTCTTTCCTTGCTTGGTGTTTTTTGTAAAGCAATTCATTTTCACTTGCTCAAGGGGAAATAATTTCCTTATTTGTGAAATTTGGGCTTGAAAGAAGTTTCTTGTATTATTCTAAGAAGTTCCTTCATCAATCAGTGAGGGCTGGGCAGCTAAAGAGACTATGGAAAATGTAGAGTAGGGAGTTCTGGCAATATACAGATTTATCATTTGATAATGGCAGGCTTCATAACCCCAGGTCTTACTTTCATTTTCTGAGAAAGAGAGCTAAATTTAACAGCATGAAACTAAAAAAAATATACCCCGAGCACCCAGAAGCCAAGCTGTACACCAAAATCTCTGGAAGAAAGTGAAGTATATATATATATGTGGAGGGATTTCCAAAAACGGTCTTTAAATTTCAAAGCATCTGGTTCAACAATTCAATATTTGACGGCGATCGATAACCGTTTGGAAGTCAGTTCAGTGCAAAGACTCAGATAAACCGGGCCTCTGTGTGGAATCTTTGCACAACCCAAGAAACAATCATGTGTGGTGGGTGTGAACCGTAAAAAATGCAGGCCACTGATGATGTTGCTTTGCCAACAGAAATACTTAACCCTGGTTCGTTTTCTACCACTGATTACAGTCCCTTTACAGCTGTTGCGGTCTTTATCAAATGCCACTTTTTTAATGCATCTTTTCACATCATCTGTGACAGGTTCTCCTAGGACCATAGGTGGCAGGCAGAGCCATAGCAATGGGCATGTGAGCATTGCCCTACTTCAGCTCCAGCGCGCCGGCCAGCTGATTTTTGGGCCTTCCGGGCCCACCGGAAGTTGGGAAATGGGCCATTTCTGGCCTCCAGAGGGCTTCCGAGGTGGCGGGAAGGCCGTTTTCACCCTCCTCAGGTTCCTAGAAAGCCTCTGGAGCCTGGGGAGAGCAAAAAACAGGACTTCTGGTCCCATTGGAAGTTGGGAAACAGGCTGTTTCTGGCCTCCGAGGGGGGAGGTGGGGAAGGCCATTTTCGCCCTCCCCAGGCTCCAAGAAAGCCTCGGGAGCCTGGGGAGGGCAAAAAACAGGGCTACCAGGCCCACCGTGCCATCACGTGCCAAGAGCGGGGGGGGAACACGGAGGTGTGTGTGTCACGCATGCATGTGCGGGGGCGGGGCGCATTGAATTATGGGTGTGGGCCTGCGTGCGCGCGAACCCCTCGTGCTCCCCTCACTTTTGGCACGCGATGGCAAAAAGGCTAGCCATCGCTGTCGTAGGAAGTAGCTACCTTGGGAAACGTGTATTGATCTCCTACGTGCCAGGTTTTCTGGAAAGCGGCGACAATATGTGAGGGAGGGAGGCAGGACATGGAGATGGAGAAATGATTACAAAACAAGCTTGGCTCTGGGTGCCAAACTGGAGTGGGATAAACCCCAGCAGCCCAGCCTGAACGATTCTCCAGTTTTCCCATCTTTATTGGCTATATATTCTGCAAAGCTGTTGGATGAGATCCTGGTGTTGTCATGGCTGCTTGTTCTCCGTTGCTTTCCTTTCCTAGCGGGACTCCAGAATCATCTGTTGTTGATTTAAGGAGAAAGAGGAAATGAGCTGCGTTTGGAAAAAAAAAGCCTGGCTCCAACCTTTTCACATCTTATCAATCACTTGTTACGACGGGACCACATTTTTGGATGCTGCTGGTGACGACCATGCAAAGATTAAGTCAGCTGTTTCATACGGACGGGTTTTTTTAAAGTTGCGATCCGGTGCAAGAAGCTGCAAAGCAAGTACATAAAACTGATCTTTTTTTAAAAGAAAAAAGAAAGCTGAAGTGGGGTGAGGTTGTCAGCCGAAGATGAAGAGAGTTTCCAAGTTTGGAACAAGACAAAAGGACGGGTGCGCAGGAGCCAGGATCAGCGCATACTTGCAAATTCGACGTTAATTTTACCTGCGGTATATATTTGGAAAGCAGCTGTGCGGGTGACCCCAAAGCACTTGGTTGGTCTGGTAGAAGAAGGGGCCGGCGTTCGTTTTTGGGAGTTGGGTAGGAGTACAATTTGGGTGAAAATTTCTCAGAAAATAAAAATGTCCACGCCGTCTCCAAGACTTTCCCTTTGTCGAGATCTCTCTCTGAACTGTTGAAGAATGAAGAATTCAAGGAGGTTAAAAATAGGACATTTTTGAGACTGAGGGTTTTTTTTGCAACACCCAAAAATGTCCTGGGGAAAAAAAACATGTATCGCTAGAGGGCGCCTTTTATTTTGTCCTTAAAATAACTGCAACCTGCATTTTCTAAATAGATGGCAGACTTTCAGTTGGAAAAAAAGGTTTCATTAAAACCCGATTGGAAAAGCAGCTGTGGCCTTTCATATTTTGTTTCTTTTCGAAAGTACCCTGGATATAATTAAAGGCTGTTTATTTGGTGGACTGCCCTATCTTCCCAAGGAGTGCAGCAAATTAGGTGTCTGAGCCACTTGATGATACGTGTGACGTTTTGATCCCTGATTTTGACCAACAGTTAAAATTTAAAAAGGCATTCACTTAAATGAGATGTTTCTTTAAAAAGGTATGCATGCGTGATAGTTCCAGAAAAACAAACTTTTTAAAGTTTGGGACTTTTCAGAAGAGTTTGGTAGCATGAAAGAATAATTACAGATTATCCAATTTTGGTCACCACACTATAAAAAAGACGTTGACACTATAGAAAAAGTGTAGAGAAGAGCAACCAGGATGATGAGAGGACTGGAGGCTAAAACATACGATGAACGGTTGCAGGAACTGGGCATTGCTAGTCTAGTGAAGAGAAGGGGAGGGGGAGACAGGATCCCACCAGGGGAGACAGGATAGCAGCGTTCCAATATTTGAGGGGCTGCCACAGAGAGGAGGAAGGGGGTCAAGCTATTTTCCAAAGCACCAAAGAAGGCAGGACAAAAAACAATGGGTTGAAACTTATCAAGGAGAGATTCAACCTGGAAATAAGAAGAAATTTTCTGACAGCTAATGGAACAGACGTTGCCTTCAGAAGTTGTGGGAGCTTCATCACTGGAGGCTTTCAAGAAGAGACCAGTCTGCCATCTGTCAGAAATGGTATAGGGTCTCCTGCTTGGGTGGGGTGGGGGGAAGGTTGGACTAGATGTCCTACAAGGTCCCTTCCAACTCTGTTAAATCTGTATCTGTATGTACATTCATGCTAATTATACAGCTCAGATCAGGGCCTTGAACGTGTGAAATACTCTGGCCTTTTTTCCCCCCCAGCAGAAGGAATAATGAATGGGTTTATGAATAGACTGGTAGGATATCATTGTCTGGTAGAACTATTCTTAGCTGCTTCTTGGTTGTCTCCAGCATCTCTGGGGGAGAATGCTGACTAATCTTACTCTGCAGTTGCTCATTCACCGGAACTTTCTAAAATAGCTAAATCAGGAAGGCAATAAAACAACCGGTAAGCATAACGGAATAAGTCATCAATGACAGAAATGCAAACAGCATCTCGCCGGCTCCACATGGTCTGGAGAACTCTGGGTGCAGCAGGATCCAAAACTTTTATTTCCATTGCAACGTGGGAAACCTGGACATGGGAACCAGGTATAAAAATTAATGAAAGGGAAGGTCGGAAGTGAGCTCTTCTGCTTTTGTTCCGCGGTAGGTACAAGTTGGCCTCGACGTACGACCCCAATTCAGTCCCAAATTTCTGTTGTTGAGTGAGACATTTGAGTTTTGTCCCATTTTACGTTCTTTTTAGGTGAAGGGTTCGAGACGAAAAGTCCTAAGCCCCAGGGTGATGGGATTAAGAAGAAAAGGACAGGACCTTTTAGATCAGGACGTAATAGGATTAACCCACCACCATTTAGACACAATCCCCTTCATTGCACAATCCCCGGAACGGTTCAAATTTCAAAGTCACAGAAAACTATGAAGATCCATCCACACCTTCAACCATTTGGTCAGCTGTCCAAGAACTTCTGTCGGTTCTGTTCATCGTTAAAACCTTCTTTCCAATCAGCCTCCATGTTGTTTCAGCATCTTTCTCCCAGCTGGGAACTGAACCAGGTGGATTTTCCTTCCAACAGCACGGACCACACCTCTGTTCTTGTGTCTGGAGACAAGCAGCTAATCGGATCTTCAAAAGAGCCAGACCTTCTGGCCAAGAGGACAGGAAGAACACCCAAGCTGTAAGGAAGATTATGTTGAACTTGCGTGTTGCAGATGAGTTCGCAAAAGCTTCTAAATTTGAGGTGTCTTAACCCTGGCAACTTTTAAGACCTGTGGACTCCCAACTCCCAAAATTCCCCAGCCAGCTATGAATTCAAGGAGTTGGAAGTCCACAAGTCCTAAAACTTGCCAAGGTTGGATATCCTAGCTCAGGGGTCAGCAACCTGCAGCTCTGAAGCCGCATGTGGCTCTTTCACCCTCTGCTGTGGCTCCGTCACTCAAAATATGCATCACAACTGCCAATGTGCGACACCTGCCGGCACACGATTTATTGAGCTTTTCAACCTCCGGTAGGCCAACCATGGATAAGTCCAAGAAAAGAAGAGTTTCAGAAGAAAACAGAACATTTAATTCAACTACATATGCTAGTTTTGTGGCCACTCAAGAAATAGTCAGGCACGGGAAGAGTTTTGTGGCTCCCAGTGTTTTCTTTTCTGTGGGAAATGGGTCCAAATGGCTCTTTGAGTGTTTAAGGTTGTAGACCCGTCATAGCTCTAAGCACTCAGCTTCATGATGGTTTTGAAAATCCACTCTAAAAATCCTAGGAATCTCACCATCCCAGACTTGACTCTTCTTCGGAGAAAATGAACGAGTAATAGAGAAATGATGGGGTGAAGCTTCTTCCATTCGAAAATCCAGTATAAATGTCACTGCCTGTCCCCACCCTCACCCCCAGCCTAAATTATCCCTTTTAAGATACATGTAAGGCAAAAACAGCTGTTGCCAAGAATTGATTTGGCTTCCTGTCAGATTTAATTATAGAAAACTTAAGCATGGCATGAAAGAATACAAGAAAATGACCCAGTTGGTTGAGGTGCGGGAGAGGGGAAGAGGTCAACGGCTGGATCACAAATATGTAAATATCTTAATATTTTAGAATTGTCCAACTTATAAATATCGGTTGTATAAAGCTAAAACAATTGACTTTGCAGATGAATCAGGGAAGTGGCTAGCATATGAATTACGAAAATGACCCTGAAATTATTAAAGGGAGATATTGTATTAATGGACAATCTTCTTTTGGGATGGAGGGATGGTGGAATAGTTGGGAAAAAGTCATGGGATTTTGTTTTTGTATATGATAATGGGAACAAGACAGTTATCTGCACAAAAATGGAAAGATTTGGCGCTTCCTGCTATGGAAGAATGGAGAATGAAGATGGTTAAACTTCCTGAGATGGCAAAATTGACTTGTTTGATCGAATGCAATATTCATTTATTTATCACATTTATTTGGCCATTACTGGATAGTTCTCTGGGCTGTGTACAATAATTTTATCTCCATGTATTGCTGACTGGAAACACCTGGTGGATTTTTTTTGCTTAAAATGGGAGAAAAAATGGACATTTTTTTTATTAGATAGATTATAGAAAGAAGAGTTCTGTTGTAACCGTAGAATAAGAGATAAATACTTCTTAATTGTTGTAAAGATCTTTTCTCTATTTTTTCCCTTTCTTGCATTTTTAGCTTTTTTTCCTCTTCCTGTTTCTTACCTTATATTTGTATTCATTTTTAATCTTCGTGTTTAATTTTTTAAAATAAAAACCGCATTTAAAAACAGAATTGTTCAGTTCACAAGTGCAGTAAGTGCTTCACCTTTATTAAAATGTAGAACTCAAGGCTCAACTGGACATAAGCAGTGTCCAGTATGTAACTATGGAGCCCAATGAGGGGTGAAATGCTCCCGATTCGGACCGGATCGCCTGATCCGGTAACGATGGCGGCGGGTGGTTCGGAGAACCGATAGCAAAAATCCCTGCCCGCCCCCCCCCCATGCCCAGCTGAGCCGCGCGATCGTCAGAGGCTTTTAAAAATTATTTTTAAAAGCATTTTTTCTACAACCTCTTCAGCCGAAATGCTTTTAAAAGTAAAAAAAAAAAAGAAGCTTCTGATGATCGCGCGGCTCAGCTGGGATCGTCAGAGGCTTTTAAAAGCATTTTTTCTACAACCTCTTCGGCCGAAAAGAAAAAAAATTGGCCACGCCCACCGTCACATTACCCCCACCACGAAGCCACGCCCACAGAACCCGTAGTAACAAATTTTACATTTCCACACTGAGCCCAATCTATGCTTAATGTGTCTCTCCCATCCTGTCGGATTTTACTTTCCTTAAACGGAAGTAAGAATCCCCAGCTAATCTTTAGTTACAAGCCAAGTCCCAAGCCACAAACTGCTTTCGCGTTACTATATAATTGGGAAGAGTTTTGCAATCACCCGAGTGAGCGTCGCTGAGGCTGAAAGCCCTTTAATTGTTTTTGTGAATTATAGGACCGCGTGGAAGATCAAAAAAGAACAGCGGCACCTCAGAGACGGGCTTGCTTCGTTAGGCAACCATTCCCTTTGCCCAATGTCTGCTTCTCTCCCATTAAATCAAGACAGGATGGATGGAGGGGCACATAAGTTATGTGCTATGATGTAAGCTTAGGATGCCTTCGTTCGGAAATCTGTATTGTCTGTAAATAAACACGCCGAAGAATTGATGCTGTCGAATTGTGGTGTTGGAGAAGACTTCCAAGTCCCTTGGAGTGGTGAAATCCAGATTTTTTTATTACCGGTTCTGTGGGCGTGGCTTGGTGGGTGTGGCTTGGTGGGCATGGCAGAGGAAGGATACTGCAAAATCTCCATTCCTGCCCCACTCCTGGGGCCAGCCAGAGGTGGTATATGCCGGTTCTCCGAACTGCTCAAAATTTGCACTACCAGTTCTCCGAACTGCTTAAAATGTCCGCTACCAGTTCTCCGAACTGCTCAAAATTTCCTTACTGGTTCTCCGAACTGCTCAAAATTTCCGCTACCAGTTCTCCAGAACCTGCCGGATTTCATCCCTGGATGGACTAGAAGACCTCCAAGGTCCCTTCCAATTCTCTTCTCTTCTCTTCTCTTCTCTTCTCCTCTCCTCTCCTCTCCTCTCCCTTCTTCTATTGTTATTTCTATTTCTATTCGAAATGAAGCTGAAGCTCAGATACTTTGGCCACCAGATGAGAAGAGAGGATTCCTTGGAGAAAATACTGATGTTGGGAACGATGGAAGGCCAAAGAATGGGGCTCCAGAGGGTGAAATGGTTGGATAGTGTCATCAACGCAATGAACATGAAATTGGGAAAATTCTGGAAGTCAGGGGGGCTAATGTGCTGTCGTCCACAGGGTTAGAAAGTCGGGCACAATTTAGCGATTCAGTAACCGTAACTAAACCGCTGCAATCCTTTTCCTGAACTTCACAACTCGGTCATATCCTAAAATTACACACTACAAATAGTAATTTGTAATGCCACTGAAGTTATATAGTTGCATCTATGCAAGATGCAAATTCAATTTATTCTATCCCACAGCGTCTTTTCTTTGAAGACACTTCTCAGATAAGAAACGAAACGTTTTCAAAGGAAAACCAGATCGTCCAGTTGCCTCTTGAAAAAGTCGGGCAAGAGCAATCAACCCATGGAACAGAAGTTGCCAACGGAAGTTGTGGGAGCTTCATCACTGGGAGCTTTCAAGAAGAGACTGGACTGCCATTTGTGTTCTGCCCCAGCTCCGGATTCCCAAGGATTGTGACACACACCAATGGTCCTTATCAAAGTTATAACGTACCAAGAATAAACAAAGTCCAGCAAAGGTTGGCAACCAGCCCAGAAAACAAGATACGATAAGACACTCACTCTCCAAAATGCTCTGTAATTACACGTTGTTTCCAGCAAGAAATTACTAACTGCGTGGGACTTAAATAGGATAAGGGAGTGGCCAATTATCCTCAAACCTTACTCCTGAGAAGACCTCCTCCTCCTGAGTAGCCACTCCTGCCTTTTGGCAGCCCTGCGTGCTTGAGCATTGAGGAGAGGCTCCTCCACTTCGCTCTCTCCACTTGAAGGAGCCTCTGGAGGTTCTGAAGGCCCAGGCTGAGTCTCTGCCTCTGGCACCACATCCTCTTCAGCCTACTCGCTGTCCGATGCGAGCGCCGATGCTGGCGCAACCTCACACCAGCCTCCTCCTCGTCGGGATCAGCCACGATCCGCGCAGGCCGCTGGCAGGCCACAACACTTTGTCAGAAATGGTGTAGGGCAGTGATGGCTAACCTTTTCCGGACCGAGTACCCAAAGAGTGCGCCCAAACCCCCAAAATGCAATGCGCACACACCCGGAGCATGCGGCCCCCTGCATGGGCCTGCCCCCCCCGCATGTGCCCTACCCCTGCGACCAGGTGGCTGGCGGGAGGTGTGTGCGCATGCGCGGCAGAGCTGAACTGAGGTGACGGCTTGAGTGCCGTCAGAGAGGGTGCTGTGTGCCATCTCTGGCACGCGTGCCATAGGCTCATCATCACGGCTGTAGGGTTTTCTTGCTTGGGTGGGCGGTTGGACTAGATGACCTACAAGGTCCCTTCCAACTCTGTGGTTCTGTTATCCAGTTGCCTCTTGCAAAAGCACCTTTGGGGCAACCATGACCTGGATGACTGAGAATCTCTATCTTCATCCATTCATTCGAATGTCTTCAGCAAGGTGGCTTCGCAGATGCACCTTGAAAACATTCCCACGTGGAGTTAAAAGCAGGCAGGTCAATTCCTAATTTCAAGACTTATGCTTGATCTTTCCTTTGCTTGCATTTAAGTTCATATTGACGGGCTCTTTAGATCCCAAGAGATCCAAAGGTTGTATTCCTGCAGGAGGATGACTCTAGAAAGAGTGCAGAGAAGAGCAAGCAGGATGATGAGAGGACTGGAGGCTAAAACATACGATGAACGGTTGCAGGAACTGGCCACAGCAAGTCTAGTGAAGAGAAGGACCGGGGAGACATTATAGTAGTCTTCCAGTATTTGAGGGGCTGCCACGGAGAGGAGGAAGGGGGCCAAGCTATTTTCCAAAGCACCAAAGAAGGCAGGACAAGGAATAATGGATGAAAACTGAACAAATAGAGATTCAACCTAGAAATGAGGAATTTTCTGACAGTGAGAGCAATCAATCGATGGAACAGAACTTGCCTTTGGACGTTGTGGGAGCTTCATCCCTGGAGGCTTTCAAGAAGAGACTGGATTGCCATCAGTCAGGAATGGTGTAGGGTCTCCTGCTTGGGTGGGGTGTTGGACTAGATGACCTTCAAGGTCCCTTCCAACTCTGTTAACCTATATCTAAAACTCAGATGCAAAGCTACCCAATCTGGAATTAAAATTGACACATTACAGGGAGTCCATCATTCGGACCAGAATTTAAACAAATTATTAAACCAATTATTAATTAAACAAACGATTGTGAAGTCAAGGACTCCCTGTAATCCCAATCCAATTAGCAGATCTTGCAGTGTCAATGTCTGATTTTTGGGGGGGGCAGATTTGGGGGACGGGGGTTGTCATCGTATGTGGTCTTGCTTTTGATTCAAACCCATCCTAGCTAAAAAAAAACCCTGGTTTGAGACCAAACCAACATCATCAGCTTCTCTCTCTCTCTCGGGCTCGGATCGCACCGAATGAGGCACATCCAGTGGGAAAAGGAGGGGGGGGGAGAGAGGAAAAGAAGCTTAGCCGCGCACGTGGGAACACGCGTCCAGAAGACGCGTGTCGTCGACCCAAACCAAACGGAAAAGTGGGGGCAGCTCAAGAAGGGAGAGAAGGCTTTCTCAGAAGACCCCCTACCCAGGTCGGGACTAGGGGGGGGAAAGAGAGAGAGAGAGAGAAAAAGAAAGAAAAAAAGAAAAAAAAAGGAAAGCGGTTCCCCTCACGACCCGAGCCCCGAGCGAGGGGCTGCCTCGCGCGGGGCATGATGGGAATCTCTCTCCCGCTGGGGTGTTGTGCTTTTTTTTTTTTTGGCGGGAGCGGCCCCGCCCCCTGGAGCCGAGCGTCCGGATTGGCGGCGCGCGGCGGTTGCCGGGGCGACGCGCTCCGCCCGTGGTGACGCGCAAGGGGCGGGGCGTCCGAAAGAGAGATGAGAGAGAGCGACAGAGGGAGGGAAGGAGGGTGAGGGAGCGCGCGTGCGCGTCCCCGCGTCCTCCCCCCCTCAGGCTCCCTCAGCGGCTCTCCGTCCTTGGCGGCGGCGGCGGCGGCGGCGGGTGAGGCGCTGGAGCCGACCCGGGCAGCATGGTGATGGCCGAGCCCCGGCGGCTTCCTCCGGCCGCCGCCGCTCTGCTCCTACAACCCCCGCCGCCGCCGCCGTCCTCGTCGTCGCCGCCTCAGCCTCAACCGCCCCGCGGCGCTTCGGTGCCGGTGCGCGTCGGCTTCTACGAGATCGAGGGCACGCTGGGCAAGGGCAACTTCGCCGTGGTCAAGCTGGGCCGGCACCGCATCACGCGCAGCGAGGTGAGAGAGCGGGAAGGTCGTGGGAACGGGGGGGGGGGGTTCCCTCTGCGCAAGGGGGCTGAGGGGGGAGATCCTGCTCTTTAATCTGCCTCCTGCCCCACATTTGGGACCCTAAATTGAGGGGGGGAAAGCAGGGATTAAGTAAGGGATCCCCATGGCTTTGGTGGAGGGGCTCTTGCTCTTCAGTGTGCCCCCCCCAACTCTGCCCCACATTTGGGACCCTAAATTGGGGGAGGGGGCTGGTGAGGGGAAGCAGGGATTAAGTAAGGGGATCCCCATGGCTTTGGTGGGGGGAGGGGTCTTCCTCTTCAGTATGCTCTCCCCCCCCGACTCTGCCCCACATTTGGGACCCTAAATTGGGGGGTGGGAGGAAGCAGGGGTTAAGGGGATCCCTATGGCCCTAAATTGGGGGGAGCTGGGGGGGAAGCAGGGATTAAGTAAGGGGATCCCCATGGCTTTGGTGAGGGGAAGGGGTCTTGCTCTTCAGTATGCCCCTCCCCCCATCCTGCCCCACATTCGGGAACTCTAAATTAGGGGGTGGGAGGAAACAGGGAATCAGTAAGGGGATCCCCATGGCTTTGGTGGGGAGGGGGGCTCTTGCTCTTCAATATGCCCCCCCCAGACCCTCCCCACTCTTTGGGCTCTGAAGTTGGGGGAATCAGAGATTCAGTAAGGGGATCTTCCTTGGCTTGGGGGAGATCCTGCTCTTCAATCTGCCTCGCCCCCTCCAGACCCTGCCCCACATTTGAGACCCTAAATCTGGGTGGGGGAGTAGGGAGTCAGGCAGGCCACCCCCATGGCTTTTTGGGGACGGTGCCCCCTCGCCTGCAATGCTGTGACACACACACCCCTCCAAGTTTGGGCTGCAGTGATGCTGCAGACAGACTGGCTCTGCTGCCCACCTGGCCCTGGGCATGGGGTTGCAGGTGGAAGGGCAGAGAGAGACACTCCCTCCCCCCAGGAATGTGTGGGTGGGGTGTCTCAGGGTCAGGGTGCGAGAGAAAAGAGCAAGGGGGGCGTCTGCCGGGATTCTCCGTCATCCAGGTTGTCCCGAAGGTCAAAAGCCCAGGAAATCCAGTTGCCTTTTTTGGGGGGGGAGTGGCTTTGGGACAGCCAGGGGGTGCAGACTCTGAAAGGGGGACCCCCTCCCATGCAGATTGCTTCGTGCAGAGGTGCCCCCCAACCAAAGGTGTGTGGAGCTCTGTTGGCTTTGGAAGAAGACTCCTGAGTCTCCTCAGGCTCGTGAGGAACGCTGCTTCAGGTCTTTTCAGAGATCTCTGTGGATCCAATGATAAGATTATCCGGGGAAGATTCCTCTCCTGGGCAGTAGATTCAAAGGCATCCATCCGAAGGTAGACGGGAGAGAGGATGAGTGGCTTTCCTACCTAGCATTCTTTCCTAGGTACACGGAGCCCTATCACAACTCTTAAGGAGACCTGAGAAACTTTATTCTTTTTCTTTCTTTCTTTCTTGTTTATGTTTTATTATAATTTCTTGGCTGGGTTGTTGTGAGCCACCCGGGATTTTTGAGAATCGGGGAGCGTACACGTTTTATGTATCCGTCAGCCAGATGTTCCGACTGGATTTGGTGTTTCGATCCACTTTTCAATTCCTTTCCAAGGATCTGAGATAGGCAAATGTGGTTTAAGGGTGTTAAAAAGTGGTCACAGAATATAAACTCATCCAAATTGCCTTTTGCAATTGATCGAGGGAGATTCTGTCAATGTCGAAGGTATTCAAGGGTTGGTCTGGTTGTTTTGGGATGGCAGCCAAGGCACCTGTCACTATCGGTACTGCCTTTGTTTTCTTACTATTGCTACTACTACGGCTTTAAGAATGGTAGTTTGTGGCTTTTCGATGCTTGGTGATATGAAACCTGGAATGACATTTGAATCTATGGCTGCTGCACTTCTAAGGAGCTTTTTTCTTTTTTGGAATAGTGGTAGCCTCTGTGTTTCTTTCTTAAAAGGTAAATAATAAATAGAATAGAATTCTTTATTGGCCAAGTGTGGTTGGGCACACAAGGAATTTGTCTTTGGTGTATATGCTCTCAGTGTACATAAGGAGAATAAAATGCATTCATCAAGAATAAAAAGATACAACACTTAGTGATAGTCAAGGTTACTTATAAGCTATCAAATCGTCCTAGGAAACAAATTTAAAAAAATATAAATTGAAAGATACAAGAAACATGATTATAGTAATAAGTGGGAAGAGATAGATACTAGTCAGGAAAAGAAGAATAATAGTTATACATTATTGAATACAGGACTCTACTACCACTCCTGATCCTGAGAAATTGTAGTAGTGCTGCTCCAAGGAAAAACATGGAAGACTACCAAAGATCATGTGAGGAGCACCTCGATAAGTGGCTCCTTTGGAAAAGACTACCTCAAGAGAGGCTGGTCTTTCTCAAATCGGAGAGCCCCTGTCCTCTTCCCCCCCCCACCTCCAAATAATGAGAATGGGTATAGATGAGTGGGGACAGTACTGTCTCATGGCAGCTGAATATATTTCTGAGACTTTGTGCACGGAACATGACCAAAAGGAAAGTCTTCAGGAAGACATCCTTCAAAGATCAAAGGCCTCCTGTTTGCTTGATTTCTGGATGGTCTTCGCCTCTTTCTCTCTCTGAGGTGCTGTATTCAGGAAAAAACTCCTTGGGCATGAAAATAGCTTCCTGTCAATGTGTAGATGCACCATCCAGGGATGGTTTCTAGTGAAACTTGCTATGCCAGACCGTCTGAAGTGGAGTACTAAATCTAGGAAATGAACCTTATCAGAAGGAAAATTGTACCGTGTTTCCCCAAAAATAAGACTCTGTCTTATATTTTTTTTTTGAAGCCTGAAATAAGCGCTTGGCCTTATTGCCATGCGCTCAAAAGCCCGATTGGGCTTATTATCAGGGGAGGTCTTATTTGGGGGGAAACAGGGTAGAAGACTGACAATCTAAATCAGGGGTCGGCAACCTTAAACACTCAAAAGAGCCATTTGGACTTGTTTCCCACAGAAAAGAAAACACCGGGAGCCACAAAATCCTTTTGACATCTAAAATGAAGATAACACTGCATATATCGTTGTTGTTTTTTTACCTTTGTGCTACGTATAAAAAAAAACTATAGTGTGTTGCATTTGTGAAATCAATGAACTGCTACAGAGAAAACAAATTTTTATTCCTGCACGCAACAAAAACATTTTGAACTCCGGAAAAAAAAAAAGATGGGCCGAGAAGCTCAATAAATCACGTGCCGGCGGGTGTCGCACATTGGCGGTTGTGACACATATTTTGAGCGACAGGGAGCCACAGCAGAGGGATGAAAGAGCCACATGCGGCTCCAGAGCCGCAGGTTGCAGACCCCCGACCTAAACCATCCTCCCATGGAAGATCCAGAGATATTGAGAAGCCTCAAAAGGAGCTAATCCAGGATGTCCTTCAGAAGATGATCCATTGAAGCTGCTTTCCGAAATCCAAAGAGTTTCCTCCAAAAACGACAGAAGTAAGGAACCTTGGGGGGGGGGGGAAATAAGAAATCTTGAGGGGGTGGGTATTTTAGAACCAACTGCCAAAAAGACAGAGGAAGGAACAACCAGAGTGCAACAGTTGTGAGAACGAAGTCATGGGTTGAGACGGAGAGAGGCATTTTGAAGACGAGTGGATGTTTCTGGAAAGGGGGTTCCTTCACTAGAAGGAACTGTGTTCTTGAGATGAACCTGCTTGAAGGAAAACATGACCAGCCTCAGGTAGAATGGTGAGGAATTATTTCCTTGCTCTTCGAAGGGATTTGGAATTAGGAATGAAGGGGTGGGGATTTGTGATTCATTTTGGAGAGGAAATGAAAGAAATCCATTGGAGAAATGAGATCACTTTGGAGGGGGTGGATGGTGGAAAAATGTTGTGACTTTCCAAGGATTCAATCAGAATATATCTGGAAAGGACTTTGGAGGTCTTCTAGTCCAGCCTCCTCCTCAAGCAGGAGACCCTACACAATTTGAGACAAGTGGTTGTCCCAACAATCTCTTCTTAAAAAACTCCAGTGATGGAGCACCCACAACTTCTGAAGGCAACTTCTCTTCCACTGGTTCCTTGTCCTCACTGTTGGGAAGTTTCCCCTTAATTCCAGGTTGCGTCTCTCTCTCTCTCTCTCCGTTAGTTTCCATCCATCATTTCTTCTCTTGCCTTTGAAAAATAATAAATAGATGGATAAATAGAACTCATAACAAACATAATTTGAAAATCAATCTCGATCTACGAGAGGACGTGACCCTTTTTTAAACAACTACTTGAACTTCGGAGGTACGAGCAAATAAACCACGGCGAAGCCAGTTTTTAACTGCTAATCAGAACTGTGGTCCCTTTTCCCAGCAGTTTGTAGTTTCTGCCGACTCTTAGATGGCACAAATCCTACCTTTTGACTGCTAGGCCTTTGTCCTTCCAGCCTTTTCTTTCCTCCCGGTAGCTGAGAATACAATGAGATGCATAATTTCTCTCTCTCTCTCTCTCTCTCTCTTGCCATCCCGAGCAGCCAGTCCAGGCCTGTCCTAATCTTGCACCCCGTCCATCTTTCTTTAGCTAGTAACGCTGTTTGCTTGTTTTCTTTGCCCGTTTCCAAAGCGCAAAAGCCGGTTGGCAGCTTTCGACAAACTTTCCATTTCTCTTGTGCTTCGCCGGGAAAATTCTCTGGAGGCATGGCCCCGGGCCTAATTTGCAGGCACATATTGGAAGTGTGACTGTTGTACACAGCACGGATGGGTTGTCTCAGCCAGCCCTTAACTGCTTGGACAAGCGTGGCAACAGCTGTGGAAGCAGCTTTGTGGTTCCACTTGTTAACTATCATTTAAAAAAAATAATAAAAAATATCACACCTTGATCATGTTAATAGTGTGGTTTCCCGCAGAACTCAAACTCTTTTCTCCGAAATCTGGCATCGGTAGTGTAAAGTTTGTTTTGTCCTGCTTTAAGGACGCCGTTTTGGAAAGGCAAACGACAGTTTGTTAAGTTCAGTGTGACGGTTTTTTTTGGGGGGGGGCATACAGAGGACGTGTGCAATTACGCAGGGAGTCCTCACCTTACAACACTTCATTTAGTGACCGTTCAAAGTTACAACGGTGCTGGAAAAAAGGGGACTTACGACCATTGTTCACACTTAACGACCATTACAGCAAACCCCGTGGTCATGTGATCAAAAGTTCATGCGCTCGGCAATTGATTCGTATTTATGTCGGCGTCCTGGGGGCCCCTTTTGCGATCTTCTGACATGCAAGGGGGGGGGGGAAGCGAAATAGCAAAAAGGGAGAAAATGTAAATACTAAAAGATCATCACGAAATAGCTGTTAAGAGAGTATATATATATATATCAATGTTGTATGTCTTGTAATGTCATTTTATGTTATAATAATTAAAAATTTAAAAAAATTTAAAAAAAGAAAGAACAATGAAAGCAGTTGTATTAAATTAAGACATCCAGTGGGGTATTTTAAAGTTCTTGGTGGAGACCAATTAATGCCTCCTATGTGAACACCCAAACAAAGATTGAGTAGATTTGTTGAAAGTGATGGTATACAGGTTTAATAAATAATTGCCTTGAAAAAAATCTTGACGGCGTCACTACATTCACGAGAACTCTCTAGATATTTTTTCTCCCTTCATTCAGAAAATCACATCAAGAAAGCAGATCTGCACTGAGTTGGATCTGGCTGTGGAAAAGAGATCCAAAAAGAACAGTCCTCTGGCATTTACACACAGTTTAATCGGGGCTGATCTTTCCTTTTAGGAGCGCTGGCATTTAAATAGCAATTTGTGGCCGCGGTGCCTTTAGCCAAGGCATAAAGGCTAATGAATAAATTGGTTGCTCCATTGCAAGTCCCTAAAGCTGAATCCATCAGAGCTGAATATTTTGGAAGAGAAGACGGGGCAGAGAAAGTTTTCCCACTGGTTCTGTAGTCATAAGGAGAGGTCATGCTGGTTTACTCCCTGCCCGTCACCATGTTCCTTCTAGGGCCGTTGGTTCTTTAGACAGAAGGGATTCATAAATAGGGATTTAGTTCTTTATTTTGCGTTCTATTCGAGTGCTTCGTTTCAAATGTTGAATTTCCCCCTCGAGTAGAAGTTGAGCATTAAATCGCACCACACTTTTAATTGCTCTGCCCGGAACAGTGATTGCGTGTCTTCGAAGCTATGCGCTGCCTCATTTAGCATCGTCTTATATACAAGAAGGACGTTGTTATGTCGTCTTAAATATTAGTCTGGGGTGCGGGTTTACAGAAATGAATTTTCATAAATGTTCTGGCCCACACTTAAGCTTGTGCAGTCAAGAAATGACATTCGGAAGTTTCCGCTTTTGAGGCTTGGAATGCTGCTTGATCTTAACTCTAGTTTGGTTTAAAAATCCAGTTTTAATACTGAAGAGAGCACCAAGGGCCCCTCCTTTCAATCCTGAGCTACAAATATTCTCCTTTATTAATACAGATTTATATTAATACACCACGTCAATGTGGCCCAGGGTGCCAAAGGCCTTTGACCAGATGCCAACGGAGCAGTTAATTTGTGCTGTTTTGTTACAAAACCTAAAAAAAAAATTCCTTATAGACTAAAATCTGACACTCTCAAAGCTCATCTTCTGAATAGGCATCAATGGGAAAGAATCTGTTTTATTTGCTGCATATAATTATGTGCAAAACTCCTTAGAGTAGAGGTCTTCAAACTTGGCAGCTTTAAGACTTGTCGACTTCAACTCCCAGAATTCTCCAGCCAGCTATTCTGGGAGTTGAAGTCCACAAAGCTGCCAAGTTTGAAGGCCTCTACCTTAGACGATAGTCTGTTGTGGAAGACCCAGTGACCAAGTTTCTGGCCAGCCATAAAAATACATACGTAGTTTTGGTTTAGCACAATGCGTGAGCCTCAGCCATGGTTACTGAACCATGATTTATGGCTTAGCACGATGTGTGTGAAACCCGTCTGGCATATTCTGTCAGCCAGCCAGGGCTTAATCCGAATCAGTGAATCAATTCCAGATCAGTTTATATTTAGATTTGATCTACTGAAATCAATGGCCAACTGTCATGAAAATCCATTGAAATGGGGTTTTAATGATGGTTACCCCGAATCAGGGGTGAAATCCAGCAGGTTCTGGAGAACCGGTAGCGGAAATTTTGTGTAGTTCAGAGAACCGGCAAATACCACCTCTGGCTGGCCCCAGAGTGGGGTGGGAATGGGGATTTTGCAGTATCCTTCCCCTGGAGTGGAGTGGGAATAGATATTTTGCAAAATCCTTCCCCCAGGAGTGGGGAGGGAATGGAGATTTTGCAGTAACCTTCCCCCAGGAGTGGGGAGGGAATGGGGATTTTGCAGTAGCTTTCCCCCAGGAGTGGAAAAAGTTGGATTTCACCACTGCCTCGAATCCTGTGGTTTTGAACTGAAACCCAATTTCCAAACTTGCCGTATTTGTCTCTTCAGAAACAAGACTTAAACTGTAGAAATAATTTAACAGACAGAGGTCAGGACAGGGGGTGATTGAAGGGATAAAATAGTCCATGCAGTGGAATTTGATGCCCCGGTGATGAACCTAGTTCAGATGGTGAAAGCCCACTAATGTTTCAGGTGTCAAAGCTTGGCAGTGCATCGCAGGTATAAAAAAATCCATTGGGGTGGTGGGGTTTTTTTTTTTTTTTTTTTTTTTGCTGTTTTATCAAGCTGAGCTTTGCTGAGGCTCAGCAGAACTTCCTAACAGAAACCCACAATATATTGGAGCCCTGGGTGAACTCGATAGGATGCTCGTCCTTTTTTTTTTAAATATCGCTGGGTGGCCAGGTCTCCTGCAAAGACTCCAGCAGTGAAGGCCTCATGCTCGGTATAGAGTAGCTGGAGAGAATGTCAGAGGAGATCAGGCATTAATGTAGCACAGAGTTCCTTTTCCGATTTCAGAAGCTGAAGAACATTTGTGGAATCGACCACATTGGCTTTGGTGTGAAACATCTGGCTTACCGAGAAGTGAACTTCTTGGAACTGCGTAGCTTGCAGACCTTCAGAAGAAATTTCTTTCGTCCTTGTTTGGAAAGGTTATTTTGCTTGCGTGGGTATGTGTGTAGATATAGATAGAGATGCATATATATATATATATATAGAGAGAGAGAGAGAGAGAGAGAGAGAGAGAGAGGGAGAGAGAGAAATACATACATACATACATAGATACATAAATACAGTAGATGATAGAGAGAGAGAGATTCATCTATCATTAGATAGATACGGTAGATGATAGATACAGTAGATGAGAGAGAGAGAGATTCATCTATCTATCATCTAGATAGATACAGTAGGTAGATATGGTAGGTAGATACAGTAGATGAGAGAGAGAGATTCATCTATCATCTAGATAGATACAGTAGATAGATAGGTAGATACGGTAGATGATAGATATGGTAGGTAGATACAGTAGATGAGAGAGAGAGATTCATCTATCATCTAGATAGATACAGTAGATAGATAGGTAGATACGGTAGATGATAGATATGGTAGATAGATACAGTAGATAGATACGGTAGATAGATACATTGATAGATAGATAGATAGATAGATAGATAATCTATATCTCTACTTATCTATCGAGGGAGGAGGAGGAGGAGGAGAAGAGGAGTGACTGATTAGCAACATTCGCCTAGATCCCCATTTTCAAAATATCACCTTTCTCTCTCTCTCTTAGGTTCTGAAGTTTTTACTTTTGGCTGCAGCCACACAAAGTTCTAGAAACAGCATAGCATTTATGTCCGTCTTGCTTAGTGACAGCAATCCTGGTCCCAAATGCCATCATAACTGGAGGACTAGCTGTATGGCCAGCTCAGTATCCACTTGAAAGCGTTCCTTGCGCTCCTCACCTTCCTTCCTGACCATAACCTAGCCTTGCGGTCATTCTCTGCTTCCATTATTTTGTATTTCTTCAGGCCAGAGTGGTGGTGGTGGTGGGGGGGGAAACCCCACACCCCCTCTTTCCCCAATATCTGAATGGCTTGGAAATACCAAGGAGGTTTCAGGCATCTCTTGAAAGGCATAAACCCTTTTGAACTGTTTGGACTTGCAGTGTGCAGTGCATCAATTCGGAACGAAAGGTTTTGTCCGGTTTCTTTTTTTTCTTCTTCCCCCAAATAACACGGGCCAGAGGCTGAATTGGCCTTCGCAAGTTGGCCCATGGCTCTTGGCTGAGATGCAGATGCTTATAATCCTGACAAACGTAGCCAACATCCTGAGATCAGGGCCGAATAGCACCTTTGATCCCCCCCCCCCCAATCTTAAGGCAGGGTCTCCCGGCCTTGGTGACTTTGTTAACCGAGCCACTTTGGATCCTGCAACATTATCCTGGGACACATATAATTTTTACCTTCATTCGTTGGCAAATTTAAGACCTGTGGACTTCAACTCCCAGAATTCCCCAGCCAGCCAGCCATGCATGCATGCATGCATGGCTGGCTGGCTGGCTGGGGAATTCTGGGAGTTGAAGTCCACAGGTCTTCACCGTGGACAAGATTGGGAAATCCTCTCTTAAGGTGTCATATCCTAGTTTGGAAAACGAACCGAGATCCTTAATTCTCTTTTTATTTGGAAATAATTCGATAGCACAGGGAGAATAACGTCCTCCTGCTGCCAAAATGCAAGCCGGGTCCATCTGTTTGGTGTCTCTTCACAAGCGTCTTCTGCATCTTTGTGGATTTGTTTTGTTTGAATGGTGCAAGCTGCTTTCCCGGGCCTTCTTTTTTTTTTTTTTTCCCTCCCCCCCCCCCCCCCCGCCCCTTCCTCCTCCTCCTCCTCCTTTTCTCTTGATGCATGCAAGGTTTTCGGGGGATGAATAAGAGTTTCTACTCTTTATTTCTAATAAAAGCTATTTCTGGTGATTCATCTTTCTGCCTCCCGTTTGAAGCCCCGCTCATCTTCATTATATATTGTGACATTTTCATAAGCTGGTTATCTGTTGGGTAAACAAGAGAGGGAAGTGTGGGTTTGATGCCTTCTCCCAGACAGATTGACTTTCAGTTTCCAAGCCTAGGTTCTCGACGCAATGCTTTGCAGCGTTGAGAGCCTCGATCACCAGGCTCAGATGCGATTCGAGATAGAAGTACTTTTTCTCCCCCCCCCCCCCCCCCGATAAGGCCAAAAAAAAAGAAGAAGAAGAAAAGATGGAATTTCCTATTGCATCAAACCACCGCTTTGTTTCCGCAGATGGTTGCGGTGGAATTTTGCCTGTCCAGGATGGTTTCTGATGACACTGCAACTTGGAAAAATAATCTCTCCTAAATAACCTGTTCTTAGAGAAAACATGACCAGGGATATTTTGAATATTTTGGGAGAGATGTAAATTACAGGTTGCCTTGGCTTACAACAGTTCATTTGGCGATTGTCCAAAGTTACGACGTCACTGAAAAAAAGTGTGACTTAGGACCGTTTTGCACAGTTGCCTTGGCAGCATCCCCCATGAACATGTGATCGAGATTCAGATGCTTGGCCACTAGTTCATACTTACGACTGTTGCAGGATCTTAGGGTCACGTGATCCCCTTTGGCGCAGGGGTGAAATCCCGCAGGTTCTGACAGGTTCTGGTGAACCAGTAGCGGAAATTTTGGGTAGTTCTGAGAACCGGCAAATACCACCTCGGGCTGGCCCCAGAGTGGGGTGGGAATGGGGATTTTGCAATATCTTTCCCCTGCCATGCCCACCAAGCCACGCCCACAGAACCGGTAGTAAAAAAAATTGAATTTCACCACTGCTTTGGCAATCTTCTGATGAGCAGAGTCCATGGGGGAGCCAGATTCGCTTAACAACCGGGTTACTAACTATGGCTAAAAAGGTCGTAAAAATGGTCACATTTTTGCTCACTCAACAAATTTCTCTCTGAACCACAGAAATGTCGGGCTCAATTGTGGTCGTAACTCGAGGACTACTGTACCTGCTACAGTCCCTTTTTTGCAGTCCAAGCCCTGCACACCATCCAGATTTGCCTAAAATAAATGCGTAGAAGAAAGAAACGAGATGGGTCAACCAGGATTTCTCAAGCTTGGACAATGGGTGGGCTTCCACTCCCAGAATTCACCCTGGGGAATTCTGGGAGTGGAAGTCCACTCATCCTCCAAGTTCCACGGTTGAGAAACACTGCTGTAAACATCTCCTTTACATTTATTCCCATTTTAAAAGAAGTTTTAAGAAGCTTTTTTTTTTTTAACCTCTTCCTACTGGGCCAGTGGGATGCTATTGGAAGCCCACCAACCGAGAAGATGACAATAGTTGCCGTATCAATCTTGAGACATTCTGGAGATGCCATACAGTTTTTACACGGTCCTTGCAAGCAGCAAATTACGCCAATTAAATATGTGCACCACGAAGAAAGATTTCCCTAGAAATTTTCGTCATTCCTCTTTCTCGAATGCATTGCAGCTTTTAATATTCCGGAAAAAAAATGCCTGCTAGAGCCATTTTGTTTTTGTATGTTTAATATTTGTTTTTACAACGTACTGTCCAGCATACAAAAGAAAAGGGGCACCTTAACAATTTGCAATAACGCTTCCTGGATAAAAAGCAACTTAATAAAATCTCAGAAGATTGATAAGGGGGAAAACCAAATAAACCCCATTGTGTAATTATGAGCTAAACCTGTCTGCCAACGTCTGTATGAGAGAGTGAGAGAGAGAGAGAAAAAAAAAACAATTGATATTGTGTTTTTTGGAGGTCACTCTGCTCTTGCCTGATTCTTCACTGACAATGCACTGTGATTTTTCAGTCGGTCACTCCTACATTTTAATTTTTAATTTTAACGTGGACGTATTTTAATTTCTAAATGGATATGTCTCTTTGGCTCTTTTTTTTGTTTCTTTTAAATACATAGATTTGTAGATAGTTTGAATCCGTTAAGCTAACTGGCTTAGCTTTCCCTAGGAGCTGTTGTACAATAATATATAGGAGTCCTCCACTTACAACATTTTGCTTAGTGACCATTCAAAGTTACAATGGCATAATAACAACAACAACAACAATAATAATTATAATAATATAAAATAATAATAATAATAATAACTTTATTGTCATTGTACTATATACACAGTATACCCATACAACGAAATTCACTTAACACCCAAAGACCAGGTCCAACACACATAACAATCCACAAACACCCTCTCCACCCACCACAAATTCCCTGCCCCTAAACCACCCAAACATCCACACAACAGACCAAGTAATGCTGTCCAACAGCTCACTGATGGTGGCCCTTTAGTTCATGGTTGAGTGCAATTATAGTTCTAGGATAAAAACTAATAAAAAATAAATAAAAATTAAAAAAGCATTCAAACCGGAAGGAAGGAAGGACTATTTTTTCACGTGATTTACATTAAGATGCTTGACAACTGACTCGCATTTATGACGGTTGCAGTGTCCCGGGGTCACATGATCCCCTTTTGCGACCACCTGACAAGCAGAGCCTGTGAGGAAGCCAGATTCACTTAACAACTGGGTTACTCATTTAAGAACTGCATTGATTCACTTAACCAATGTGGCGAGAAAAGTCGTAAGATGGGGCAAAACTCGCTTAACAAATGTCTCGCTTAGTAACATAAATGTTGGACTCAATTGTTAGTCTAGGACTACTTGTATGGGTTTTTAAGTCTCCGAAACATTAATCATAGTTAAATAGGAAAACATGCAGTAAATCACCCCCATTGATTTTGCTTTCTAATGGTACTTTCTTAAAGGGCAGTTTTACGTTAAATAACTTTTTTTCCCCCTCCTGTCTCTGAGGATTAGTAGGTGGGGGGATTCCTCCTGCAAGCGCAGAGAATGTGAGTTAAACGTATGACTAATGCACAACATATTAGTCATGCACTTTTAATAGGAGCAACCTTTGAGGCCCATTTGGTGTGAAGCAATGTCTGATTTACTTATTTGTTTTCTTTCTCGGTCACAGCCCCTTGCTCGCTTTTCCTTCGTTTCCAGGATAAAACCGCAGAGAGTTTGCTCTCCTTTGTGATCCATGGCTGCCATGATAAGGGTCAACACTTAAGCCTCACTTGAAAGCCTTCTGTTCCATTTTAGCACACACAGAATAAGGGTTGATGCTCCGGATTAGGTTCAGTTAAAGTGATTTATTGCTGTAGCCTTTGCACACCAATCTTCTTGATTAATAGCAATAGCCCTTAGACTTATATAGCGCTTCACGGTGCTTTTGCAGCCCTCTCTTAAGTGGTTTACAGAATCAGCATATGGCCCCCAACAATCTGAGTCCTCATTTTACCCACCTTGGAAGGATGAAAGGCTGAGTCAACCTTGAGCCGGTCAGGATCGAACTGCTGGTAGTCAGCAGAGTTAGCCTGTAATACAGCATTCTAACCACTGGGGGGGAGGGAGGGAGGAAGGAAAGGAAGGAAGGAAGGAAGGAGCACTTAGACATATACCACGGTGCTTTACAGCCCTCTCCAAGCAGTTTACAGAGTCAGCAAGTTGCCCCCAACAATCTGACTCCTCGTTTTACTGACCTTGGAAGGAAGGAAGGCTGAGTCAACCTTGAACCTGGTGAGATTCGAACTGCTAAATTGCAAGCTGCTGGCAGTCAGCAGAAGTAGCCTGCTGTACTGTACCCTAACCACTGTGCCACCACGCTTGCTAAGAGTTACATAAGGGCCGATGGCACTCAGGGAAGGTTGGACCGATCTTGTTTGTGACTGTGTAGAGATTTTAGGCTGGTCCCTCTCTTTATTCTGCCCCTAGCTTCTGCCACTCATTCTCCCACAGCGGGATAACCGGAAGGGTAAAATGAGATAAATCAGGGGAATCCAGTGTCATGGGAATGGAAGTCTGCTTGCGTAAACTCCTCACTTTCCCCATATATTCTCAAAATCTATTTTAAGAGAGTTGGGAGAAGTCTTTGAAACAGGTTGCTAGGGAGAAATACATTGGCCAGTGAGTGTGGATCCCATTCTTTCAGGAACCAACTTCTGTCAACCCAAGCAGAACATTGGGTTTTATACAATATAATATTTGCTCCCACTCAGTCCACCACAACCCCCTCCAAAATCCTTTGATTTTTCTTCATGCAATGTTTTAGCGTTAAGTCAAAACTGGCTGGTAGCCGTTTCTTTGCACTTGGGTGAACGTGGCTTGTGAAGGCAGGGTTACGATCATCTCTTGTTTTTTTTGTGTGTTTCTAGGTGGCAATAAAAATCATCGACAAATCTCAGCTCGATTCTGTCAACCTGGAAAAAATTTACCGGGAGGTACAGATCATGAAAATGCTGGACCATCCACACATCATCAAGCTTTATCAGGTATGTTAATCCCTAAATCTCGCCTGTCCAATCTGAAAGTTCAAAAGTGACGGGGGGAACTCAAACCTTTTTTAGCCAGTCCGCTCCTGAATTCATCCAGGGTTTGGTTGCCGCTGGTGGATTTATTGAGCCGTGATTTAATTCATCCCCCGTGTACAAATCTAGAAACAAGTCTTGATACTTCAGATCCTTCAAGGTTAGCTTTTCCCTTCGTCCCTTTTTTTGAACGTTAAAACAACTGTACGGCTTTGAATAATTCATGAGTTCACCAGCCTGGACTTCCCCTTGACTTCAGCAACAGAAAGCCAAGGGGAGCTGACCTCAAAATTGTTGACTCAGGCATTGTTGAAAGGAACGGGGTTTTTTTAAAAAACCGATTTAGGCTAGCCTGCCGGGATTTTGTTAAGTTTGGGAAATCGGTAGCAGCAGCAGCAGAATGCCAGAATCTTGACTTAATGATTGTTAGCAAGTACAGGTGGATTTACAGCTGTCCGTTTAGTGACCGTCCAAAGTTACAATGGCACTGGGAAAAGTGACTTATGGTCGTATGATCAAAATTCAGACACTCAGCAACTGGTCCGTATTTATTTATTTATTTATTTATTTATTGGTTCGGTTTATATGCCGCCCTTTTCCGGAGACTCAGGGCGGCTTACAATGCGTTAAGCAATAGCCTTCATACTTTTGTATATTTATACAAAGTCAGCTTATTGCCCCCACAATCTGGGTCCCCATTTTACCTACCTTAGAAAGGATGGAAGGCTGAGTCAACCTTGAGCCTGGTGAGATTTGAACTCACAGTCATTGCAGGCAGCTGGCAGCTAAGTGCTACTTATCAGCACTTGTGACGATTGCCGTGTCACGGGGTCATGGAATCCCCTTTTGCGATCTTCTGACGAGCGAAGTCAATGGGGAAGCCAGATTCACTTAACAACCGGGTTACCCATTTAAGAACTGCATTGATTCACTTAACAAACGTTAAGTAAGTAAGATGGGGAAAAACTCACCTAACACATCTCACTTAACAAGTCAGTGGGGGAGCCAGATTCCCTTAACAACCGTGTTAATAACTTAAGAATTTGCAGCGATTCACTTAAAGAACTAAGGTTGTAAGATGGGCCAAAATTTCGCTTAACTGTCTCGCTTAGTGACAGAAACTTTGGGCTCAGCTGTGGTCGAGGATTATCTGTATGTCTAACACGTGTTGTTGCACAATTGTGCCTGCGTGGTCCCTTCTATCTGCAGGGGCAGCTACGCTAACCAAAGACTTGCAGGGTAAACCATCATATATCTGAATGGCTTGATTCCTGGCTTGTTGGTCTTCAAGGAACCAACATGGTTTGACATGGTTTAGAAGTGTTTAAACAGGCCACGGCTCAGGCATAATGCTGAACTTTTCCATCCTGGTTGCTGGATAGTTTAGCTGCCTCTGCTTGAAGAAACAGTCAAGTAGGAGCAGGAAGCCAACATTCATCAGCCCTCTTTCTTACTAACAAGCCACTTTGGGAGAGAATCCTGGCTTAGAGTCTTTTAGGAGTGCGGTGAGTCACTTGAGGCGATTGGCTCTCGCTAAACATAAGGTCAGATGGATCAGTGGGACTTCGTCTCTAACAGGATCCTGTTTATGTAATCTGCTGTGTGACCTGAATAGCTTTGCCATAGTGTGTTCAAATACGCCACAGTCTCCTAACGTGGAACAGTGAACGGCGGGATTTCAAAAACTGTAGTTTGCCAGCTTCCATTTTCATCGTCGCGGTACTTGACTTTTGCTCTTGGTCTAGAGCAGGGATGGGCATCTGTGGCCTTTTTTAAACCTGTGGACTTCAACTCCCAGAATTCCTGAGCTAGCCATGCACGGTCGGCTTGGGAATTCTGGGAGTTGAAGTCCACAGGTCATACATAAAAGGCCCATAGTTGCCAGCTTTGATCTGAAGAGTAGGAAGGTAAGAGTTTCCTTAGGTTTTTGAGCAGTGATTGTTGTTTCTCCGCATTATATATTTGGACTGCTTACACTTAATGCTAAACCACATCTATTCCACAAAGATGAATTTATGTGGAACCTGTTTATCGATTCTCCCAATTTATTGGTGAGTTGTTAACTGGCCAAAGCTCTGAAGACTGATCTAATTCCTTGAGACAAGTTTAGCTCTTAAATAAGTTTGAAAGTTTAAATAGATCGCGTAATATTTGTCTTTAATATGGCCTTCCTTGTTCTATTCCTCCATGCTGTCCTACCAAAAATAATTTCATCTTGGCATCAATCAAGTAAATAATATCTTAGAAATGACCTTGAGGACTTGTCTAGGGCACCGTATCTCCATTAGCATTGATTATCTTTCCTCTTATGCGAGTTGTGTGCACACACAAACAGGAATTTACGTAACATTGTTATGGAAAGCTACATTATGCCCCTTTAACAGTTAAGCGCTACTTTTAGAATTACAGAGTTGGAAGGGACCTTGGAGGTCTTCTAGTCCAACCCCCTGCTTAGGCAGGAAACCCTACACCACTTCAGACAAATGGTTATCCAACATCTTCTTAAAAACTTCCAATGTTGGAGCATTCACAACTTCTGCAGGCAAGTTCTTCCACTGATTAATTGTTCTCACTGTCAGAAAATTCTCCTTAGTTCTAAGTTGCTTCTCTCCTTGGTCAGTTTCCATCCGTTACTTCTTGTCCTGCCCTCAGGTGCTTTGGAGAATAGCTTGACTCCCTCTTCTTTGGGGCAGCCCCTGAGATATTGGAAGACTGCTATCGTGTCTCCCCTAGTCTTTCTTTTCATTAATCTATCCATGCTCAGTTCCTGCAACCGTTCTTCATATGTTTTAGCCCACTTGTTTTGATACTCCCGTTGATCTGTCTGATAAAGAAGGATGGTTTGATTCTGAGCGCAAGTCTTTCTCATGAGACAAAACCAGATGTTTGAAATGATGACAGCCAGTTGTAGAACCAAAGTAGGAAGTAGTTGAGACTTTACCATGGAGTGAGCCAGAATTCAAGAATAGAAGTTTTAAGCGCTGACAAGGAAGGCAGCAATTCGGGAGCAAATCCCAGACATGAATCAGTCAAATGAACGGACGGAGTTGTTCAGAAGCAGGCTGTGAGCCACCAGATGCCACCGGATTCAGATCATTGTAAATCTCGTCGTAAAGGCCTTGCTTAGAATTATCTTTATTAGTTTACCCAATGTCATTAACAAATTACTCGTATTAAATGTTGAAGCTCAAGATGAAGAGACTTCCCCGCCATTTCAAGAAGAAACATTTGGTTTAACGAGGTTTGGCTTGGGCTTTTATTAAATCATGTCTCAATATTGGCAGCACGCTATAAATCAAGCGGTTAATGGCGATATTATAAAACGAACAGTTTACTTATTTGAACTGGAATTTAGAAATGAGAGAATGATCCAAATCATAAAAAAAACCCCACACATAATACTATTTCATGCTCTGAGATCTTCTGGAAAAAGCAGCCAGCTGTCAACAGTATTCTTTTAGTCATCTTTAAAAAGTCTTTGCTTTTGCTATGGGGCAGTTGAGACTTTCTTTGGCTTCCAACGATCCAAATCCTTCCAATGATTTTACCAATTAATACATTCAGCAGAAGCCTCCCAGCTTACGGGCTGGATGGTGTTTCATGCAAATCTTTTCAGCCTTGTTGATTTCTTAACTCTGGTTTTTTTTTCTGACGTTTTAATTTGTTAATTATAATCTTTTTTTTTTAAATTCTCTTTTTAACTGTGCTGTTAGTCAGGTTTTTATATTTTGTAAACTGCCCAGAATTACTTTGGTGTGATGGACAGTGTAGAAATTAGATGGATGGATGGATGGATGGATGTAGATATGCCTCCATATGGAGATGGAGGTAGGTAGGTAGGTAGGT
>WNWU01000071.1:2132815-2146684 GCA_012654045.1 Ptyas mucosa
TCTCTTCTCTTCTCTTCTCTTCTCTTCTCTTCTCTTCTCTTCTCTTCCCTCCCATTCCCTATTCTATTCCATTCTCTTCTCTTCTATTCTATTCTATTCTATTCTATTCTATTCTATTCTATTCTATTCTATTCTATTCTATTCTATTCTATTCTATTCTATTCTCTCCCCCCTCCCCCTTTCCGTCATAGAATCTTTGAACTTCCCCATTTCCTTTGGCTTCTGCCTGAGTCCTCTTTTGACCGTCCTTTTCTCTCGCCCTTCGCAGGCTTCCGTTGCGCCTGTAAACTTGCACTCTCAAAACCTACGGCTCCGAAGGTCTCCTGGCCTCCCTCCGACAGCCGAGGCCTTCTCCTTCTCCAGATCCGTCTGCCAGGCGGAAACGGCTTTCATGGAGGAAGAGAGAATCGACACCCCCAAAGTAAGGGCGTCTGCAGGGGGATTGCGTGGCGTGATGCTTGTGTTCCCTTTCGCTTCTTGTGGAGGCATGCCAGCCCCTCCCTGCACACTTCCTTGCCCTCCCCAGTAAAAGGGGCTGGCTCTAAGCTTGATTAATGGGGACCGACACCGTCACCATGGTTATACAAAGGCCCAGCTGCTCCGGTTATCTTGGGCTTAAGACTTCAGCAGAGACGGGGGCTGAAGAGACCCACGGCAAGCTGGAGAGAGGGGGCAGCCTCTCATGTGAAAAGAGCATGGACGGTATGAGAAACCCCCTTTCATGGTGATCCTTGCTGGCTGGGGAATTCTGGGAGTTGAAGTCCATCCATCTTAAACTGGCTAAGGTCAAGAAGCACTCATCTAGCAATAGCAACAGCAATTGGACTTATGAACCCCTTCATAATCTAAGCGGTTTAACAAGGGACGCAGTGGCTCAGTGGCTACGACGCTGAGCTTGTCGATCGAAAGGTCGGCAGTTCAGCGGTTCGAATCCCTAGTGCCGTGTAATGGGGTGAGCTCCCGTGACTTTTCCCAGCTTCTGCCAACCTAGCAGTTTGAAATCACGTAAAAAATGCAAGTAGAAAAATAGGGACCATCTTTGGTGGGAAGGGAACAGCGTTCCGTGCGCCTTTGGCGTTGAGTCATGCCGGCCACATGACCACGGAGACGTCTTCGGACAGCGCTGGCTCTTCGGCTTTGAAACAGAAATGAGCACCTTCCCCCTAGAGTCAGGAACGATTAGCACATATGTGCGAGGGGAACCTTTACCTTTACCTAAGCAGTTTTAGAGAGTCAGCCTCTTGCCCCCAACAATCTGGGTCCTCATTTTACCCACCTCGGAAGGATGGAAGGCTGAGTCAACCCTGAGCCAGTCAGGATCGAACTGCTGGCAATGGGCAGAATTATCAGCCTGTGATACTGCATTCTCGGCAAGGTGCCACTCCGGCTCTTTTAAATCAACTCTTAACCCTATTTTTGATCACATGACCATGGGAGGTGCTTTGATTGTCACAAGTGCGAATGATTGCTCATTAGTTACCTTTTTTCAGTGCCGTTTTAAGTTTGCTCATTAAATGAATGACTATCGGTGATCATCTCGTCACTAAACGAATGGCTTCCGTGGAGGTTCCTCTCTTCAACCCCCCTGGTTTCTTTTCTCCTCCCGATTAGGTGAATGGTTGCCTGCTAGATCCTGTTCCCCCAATGATGGTAAGGAAGGGGTGCCAGTCCCTCCCGACCAGCATGATGGAAACATCCATCGATGAAGGGATCGAAGCTGAAGGGGAATCTGAAACGGATCCTGCCCAGGCCTTTGCGGCGTTGCAAGGATCTCGCAGTGGGAAGAGGCGACATACCCTGGCAGAAGTGACCAATCCCCTCTTGGCCATGCCAGGCCCAGGTACGAAACGGGGGTCCGAGGGTCCAGGCTGGAGATCAGAGTTTCAGACAAAGGAGTTATTTCTGATCCAACCTTCCCCCACCTTATGCTGCCTGGGAAGTTCTGGAAGGACGATCCCACCACATCAGGTTGAGGAAGGTTGATAACAGAATCACAGAGTTGGAAGGGGCCTTGGAGGTCTTCTAGTCCAACCCCAGTCAAGCAGGAGACCCTAGACCATTCCAGACAAATGGGTGTCCAATCTCTTCTTAAAAAGCTCCAGTGATGGGGAAGGAAGGAAGGAAGGATAAGAAAGGAAGGAAGGAAGGAAAGATAAGAGGAAGGAAGGAAGGAAGGAAGGAAGGAAGGAAGGAAGGAAGGAAGGAAAGATAGATAGATAAGAGGGAGGGAGGAAGGAAGGACATCCCAAAGTTGTCTTTTCAGCCATGACCTCGATGACTGAGAACTCCAAAGAGGAAGGAAGGAAGGAGAGATAAGGGAGGGAGGGAGGAGAGAGAAGGAAGGAAGGAAGGATAAGGGAGGGAGCATAACAGAGTTGGAAGGGACCTTGGAGGTCTTCTAGTCCACCATCCTGTTCAAGTAGGAGACCCTCTAACATTTCAGACAAGTGGCTGTTCAATCTCCTCTTAAAACCCTCCAGTGATGGAGAAGGAGGGAAGGGAAGGGAGGGAGGGAGGAAGGAAGGAAGGAAGGAAAACAGCGTAATAGAATCGCAAGAGTTGGAAGGGATGGAAGGGACCTTGGAGGTCATCTAGTCCAACTCCCTGCTCAAGCAGGAGACCCTCCACCATTTCAGACAGGTGGTTGTCCAATCTCTTCTCAAAAGCCTCCTGGTGCTCCCACACTGATCTTGTGGAGTCCCACTTAAAGGCCGAAGACCAGTCCTCACTCTGTGTAATTTCATTGACTCCATGTCACAAGCTGAAGACCGGTAGGAGGTCTAATCCTACAGACCACCGAAGGGGTGCAGTAGAAGGTCCTCCCACTACATTCAACTGTCAAGAAAGGAGGCCTCGTGAGTCTTCTGCCCGCCTTGGGAACCAGCCATGAATTTGCTTGGTAGGAAGACCCGAGGAGTAGAAGCATACAGATGGTGGCTGCTTGCTGTGCCAAGCCATCTCATGACAGGGTACAAAGATCGGGGAGAGCAAACAGTGTCAGCTCAGAAGCCACCAGCTGGCAAGGGCTTCGTTGGGCTGGTGGCAAACAGGACAAGCCCTCCAGGAGAACAACTTTTCTCTCAGTTCACGTGTTTGCGTGGCGTATGTTAGTTGTCTGCAAGAGGGAAGGCTTGCCCACCCTCGAAAGGACAGTCTGCTTTGAGAAAGAAAGAGAGGGAAGGAAAGGGAGGAAGGAGAGAGAGAAAGAAGGAAGGAAGGAGAGAGAGAAGGAAGAAAAGAGAAAAATAAGGAAGGAAGGAGAGAGAGAAAGGAAAGAAAGAGAGAAGGAAGGAAGGAGAGAGAGAAAGAAAGAAAAGGAAGGAAGGAAGGAAGAAGTAGGATTTACCAAAATCACCATTGATCAAACGGCTCCTTTTAGGAGGGTCTTTCCTCTAAAGCAATTCATGCATGCCTTTGCATTTCCTGTAGACTCTGGATTTTCCAGGGCCCAAAAGAGAGAGAGAGAGAGAGAAGGAGAGAGAGAGAGAGAGAGGGAGAGAGAGAGAGAGGGAGAGAGAGGGCTTGAACGGGAGGTCAGGTCACAAAGTGTCAAAACCAAAGCAAGGTTTCAAAGGCTGGGTGGAGAGCTCCAAAGGACGCAGGAGGAGACATCCCTCTCCTGCCTGCCTTCAGCGGGGTGGAAGCATGGGGCTCTCTGCTCTGTTCAGTCGGAAGCAGGACTGGCTGGCTGGGGAATTCTGGGAGCTGAAGCCCACAAGTCTTAAAATTGCCAAGACTTCAAGAGAGCCGTGCGTTAGAGGAAGCCACAGAGGAGAAACGTTGGCCGCATTCTGTAAGGTCCAAAGTAGCCTATTGTGGGCCAGGATAAGTGAAAACACTACTGAGAAAAAAACCCTTCTTGTAGGTCCCCCGAAGTGGATCTGTTTGCCTTTCTAGGACTTTAGACACAACGATCCTGGCAGATCCTGGCTAATTCTGTTTCTTGTGTTTCCCCTTGGGTCCTGAAGGAAAAGTCTTCTCCATGGAGGAGAACCAATCCTTGAGCAGCGTCGACTCGGAATACGACATGGGGTCTATCCAGAGGGATTTAAACTTCCTGGAAGACACCTCCTCCTTGAAGGAAATGGTTCTGGCCAACCCGCCAGCTCCGAGGCTGACCCCCCCTTTCATTGGCCTGAGACCGCCTAATCCAACCATGCAGGCATTGGCGGCCCACAAGCGGGAAGCCCACAATCGTTCCCCAGTCAGCTTTCGAGAGGGGCGCAGGGCATCGGACACCTCCCTGACGCAAGGTAAACTGCTCTGGATTGAGGGGAGTCAGAGGCCAAAGCCTCGTTGCCATTGGCTGCAGGAGTTGGGGGGCCGCGATGGGTTGACTTGGCCAAAGGTGGGTTTGGGATTGCCTCTTGCAAGCTTGCAGCTGGAACCCAAAGAGAATTCGGACACCACAATCCGAAAGAATCTTTAAATCCCTTCAGCCGCAATAATACATGAGCACACAATAGATACAAACTCAAGGTAAACCACTCCAAACTCGATTGCAGAAAATACGACTTCAGCAACAGAGTGGTCAATGCCTGGAATGCACTACCTGACTCTGTGGTTTCTTCCCCAAACCCCCAAAACTTTAACCTTAGACTGTCCACTGTTGACCTCACCCCATCCCTAAGAGGTCTTTAAGGGGCGTGCATAAGCGCACCAGCGTGCCTACCGTCCCTTTTTATTCATATACATTTCATGTATTCGTAATCATGTTTAAATATTTCATGTATTCCTAATCATGTTTATACCTTTATCTGTAATCTTATATATGCTCGACAAATAAATAAAACAAACAAATACCTGGAATTGCTCTGCTCTTTACCCACAGGTGCTTTTTTCAAGACTTTCTGGTTTTTCTTTGAGGAACGTTTCACTTCTTCTCCCAAAAAAAAGCTTCTGCAGCTTATCCGAGAAGCTTCTTCGGTAAGCTGAAGAAGCTCCTTGGATGAGAAGCGAAACGTCTTCAAAGAAAAACCAGAAAGTCCAGTGGCCTCTTGAAAAAAAAAGCACCTTTGGGACAACCGTGACCTGGGTGATGGAGAATCTCCATTAGACACACTCTGCTCTTTAACCTTCCAACAGGAATTGTAGCGTTCAGGCAACACCTTCAGAACCTGGCCAGAACCAAAGGCATCCTGGAGCTGAACAAAGTCCAGTTGTTGTATGACCAGATGAGGTCCGAAGACGAACTTTCTCTGGAATCCGCTTCTCCTCACTTACAAGACCTTGAGAGTGGTCCCCAGCAGGTACGTCCTTGGAGAGGAATTTTCATCATCTGAGTTGGGGCTCTCTGGAGTCGCTGAGCTCCTACATTATAAACAAACCTGCTCCTGAAGCTACCTCGGAAGGCGTGCAGAGGTCTTAGGTGGGACTGGAAGTTGGCAAATGGGCCGTTCCCGGCCTCCGGAGGACTTCCAGGGGGGTGGGGAAGGCTGTTTTTGCCCTCCCCAGACTCCTAGAAAGGCTCTAGGGCGAAAAACGGACCTTCCCCACCACCACCCCGAGGCCCTCAGGAGGCAGGAAGCAGCCTGTTTCCCTACGTCCGGTGGGCCCAGAAGGCCCGAAAATGAACTGGGCAGCACTGGAGCTGAGCTCGCGTGCCCACCGATATGGCTACACGTGCCACCTACACTAGGCCACTGGCTTAGATTGATGTGGGATGATAGAAGCTGCAGCATGTCAGGTACAGGGTTTTGATTCATCTGGGCCTGAAATGTGGCCCTGTCTACCGTCTTGGTGTCCATTCCTGCCAGTCTAGAGAATCTGAGGATCTGGAGATCTTCTTGGTGGCCAAGACCTCTGCTCAGACCTTGTGCTCCTCCCTCCTCCGTACCACAGAAATGCAGGCTGAACGTTTAAAGGTGGCTTGGAGGTGGCGGTGGAGCAGTGGCGAAATTTTCCCTGGTTTGCTATCGGTTCGCTGCTCGCGCATGCCCAGTGCGCACAAAATGCATGCTGCGTGCGCGCATGCACAATATGCGCCAAACGCACGCTTCACACGGAAAAAGAAGGGTTGGGAAGGTAAGTAGAACAGCGAGGGGGGGCAACAGCTGTGCTGCGCGATTTAGATTCACTAGAAAGTAGGATTTCCTGCTTTCTAGCGAATATAAGCCGTGCAGCACAGCTGATCGTTGGAAATACGGATGAATCGGTAGCTTTTTTATCACTACCGGTTCGCCTGAACCGGTGCGAACCAGTAGGATTTCACCGCTGCGGTGGAGGGTGGAATTATTTTGAATTGGAGGTTCTTCCCCCTCCTTCCTCAAAAGTCTGACCAGTGGCCATTTCTTTTTTCTGCACCTTTCTGAGCCCACCTTTGGCTCCAAACCGCAAAAGGAGACCATTTGGCCGATAAGATGTTCTCCACCCCCACCCCTCTTTTTCTCTGAAGGAAGAAGCATCCTTGCCGCAAGAGGCAGCTTCCACCTTCCCCAGCAGCCTCCATCCTCCGTTGCTATCCAGGCGTCAGAGCTTAGAAACGCAGTATCTTCAGCACCGGCTTCAGGTACGTCGCCTTCCTGGAAAGCCTTAAAGTCAACGGAGATAAGTTGTTCAACAGAAGAGGCTGCCTTTCGTTCTCAAACCCACTGAGTGGGAAGGTGGGGGGGGCAGGAGGGGAAGGGTTGTGTCTTCTCTGCAAAGCTGTTGCCTCCTTCCCAGGCCGGGGGGAGGAGAGGGGGAGCGAGTCTTAGACCCAGCCCACAAATTCAGCCCTCCCACCTGACTTGTCAAGACTTCCGATGGCAGCTTTGAAACGCCGCGCATTGCGACAAGGCCCATCTCCTCTCTCTCTCTCTTCCCTTTCTCCTTTCCAGAAGCCCAGCCTGCTTTCCAAAGCCCAGCACGCCTGCCAGATGTTTTGCAAGGAGATACCTCGGAGCCTGGAACAGCAGCTGCAGGAGCACAGGTGAGCCCTAAGCTCGGGGGGAGGGGGAAGGTCAGGATCCCAGCAAGCCCCGTTTCGCAAAGACTGAATAAGCAGCGCAACTTCAGGAGAGCACGGCCCACCTTAACAGCGGGTTCTTCCACTGGAAACAGAATTTTCACACACACACACACACACACACACACACACACACACACACACCCCAAAGACTCCCTTTGTTGCTGGAAGAAAAGTCACCGCAACCTAAATAGCCCAGATCTTCCCTTCCCACTCAGTACATTTATTTATTTATTTATTTTATTTTATGTAATTTATATGCCGCCCTTCTCCCGTAGGACTCAGGGCGGCTTACAAAAACAACAAAGAAATTACATAAACAGTTAAAATCAGTTTAAAAATTAATTAAAATCACATTAAAATCATGTTAACATCATGAAGTTAACAGAATTCTCTCGTCAAACTGGGCTGGAGAATTCTGGGAGCTGAAGTCCACGAGCCTTAAAAGTTGCCAAGGTTGGAGATCCCTGGCTGACGGGAAAGCGGACTTAACTCGCCGTTGTCCACCTCTTGATTTAGGTTGTATCAAAAGCACCTCTTCCTCCAGAAGCAATCCCAGCTGCAGACCTACTTCAACCAGATGCAGATCGCCGAGGGCACCTACTCCCGATCCAGCCAGCTGCCCCTCCCTTGCCACGAGGAGCCCCCTCTTCCTCCTCCTCCTCCTCCTCCTCCTCCTTCCCAGTTCAGCCTGGTGCAGCCCTTGAGCCCCGTCATGGAGCCGCCGTCTGCCGAAGACATGCAATACGACCCTTTCCTCAGCCAGTATCAGAAGCTGCAGCTCGGCCAGCAACCTCCCCCCGCCCTCCACGGATCCCCCCAAATTCCACCCCAGCAGCAGCACTATCCCTACCAGACTTGCGAAGGGCCGCTCGGCCTCTCGCCCGACCTAGACTATGCCGGCCAGCCTCCGTATCCCCTGGAGCCCACCCAGCAGAGCGGCGTAGCCATGTCCAACGTCCAGAGAGGCTCGGAACCTCCGGGGTCTCAGTCCAGCTATGACACCTTAAACCTTGCCCAGTTGCCCGGGCTCTTGGATTGTGAAATGATGGAGACGGTCGATCCCCAACACGGAGGCTACGTCTTGGTGAACTAACAGCTTTGGGGGGTGCTTTCTTGGAGAAGGAGACGGTGGGTCGAAGTCAAGTCACACCGTAGCTGCGGATTTCCATCTGGGCTCTTTTCTCCCGCCTCCACGGCTGCTTCTCCAAATCTTTTGAGCTTCGCGGATGAAGAGCCAAACTCTCTGAACTGGTACTAGCGGAGGAGGGCTGAAGGCAGGCCCTGCACCTTCACACAGAACGAAAAACGACTCTGAAGGGAAGGGGAAACCCCGCTCTCTGAGAAGGAAGGGTCCTTCCAGAAATCTTGGGTGTTCTACTCACCGCTCAAACCTCTTGTCAGAGGAAAACCTGGGAGAATTCAGGAAGAGGAGTGAAGAATTTGCTCTACACCATACTTGGCAATAAAAGCAATACATTATTATTATTATTTTTTTCCATTGGAATCTGGCCGAGAGGTCGTCGACACGGAAGCCAGTCAAGAATGTAGGATGTCCCAGGGCTTGAGAATTGGTCTGCTAAGCTAGGCTAAGCTGTAGATCAGAAGCGGGAAACCGTGGCCCTCTTCGGACTTGTGGACTTCACAACTCCCAGGATTCCTGAGAATTCTGGGAGTTGTGAAGTCCACAAGTCCTAAAAGTTGCCATAGTTCCCCGTTCCTGTGTAGATGTTCTTCAGAGGACTTGCAGGAACTCTTTGGACTTCTGTTTTGTTGGCCGGATGACTTGCGGGGAACTCCGAACCTTTGCACATCTCGAGAACTCCCTGGATCGTCAACGAAAACGTCCCTCGGTCCATCTTGAAATTCAACTTGGGAGTCCACATCTAGGGATTGTTGAGGTCCTCCAGAGATCAGCAGGGAAGGAGATCCAGGAGTCTGAAGCTAAAGCAGCATCAAAGCAACCTTGGGAAGAACTTGATCACTGGACAAATTGTTCTAAGCTGCCCTTTGTAGCTCTTTTTTTTTTCTTTTCTTTTTTTAGAAGAAGCAAATCTACTTGGACTTCAAGAGTGTGCGTTAATGGTTGTTCTTAGGCTTTGCATATTTGGGCAACTATTTAGGGGTGTAGTGTTTTAAGGACAAAGCAGAATAAGCTTACCAGAAAACCCATGTGAAGTGATAGTGCCGTGCCTTTTTTTCGGTTCTTTCTAAGACCCTTTCTTTCTCTCTCTCTTTTTTTTAAATTCGGAAGGTTTTTTTGTTTTTGTTTTTTTTAAACCACCCCCATCTCTTGTCTAGGCTGACACCAAAGTCCCTTCAGAGACCGGGTTCCACCGTGTGGAATGCAGGTTTCGTGTTTCTCCCCCCCCCCCCCCCCAATAATTCTTCCTGACTCACTCATCTATAGACCTGATTTTAATTTTCCTTGGGGAAGAAAAAAAAAAGAAGTATTACAGCAATATTTAGGATCGGTAACCATTGACTCGTTCATCACTTCAACGGGTGTCTGCTCTGTAAAAGCATCGGCCTCTCTAGGAAAGACACAGATATACTACGAATTTGTTTCAAGAGGAGTTGGGGCAGGGGAGGCTTAGCATTTGAGACAGACCTAAGGGTTGGAAGCCTTCTGTTGGAACTGGGTAAAAATTGAAGCACAACCTCCCAATTTTTTAAAGCACAAACAAAAAAGGATCACTCAGCAAAATTAGCCGGGTAGAAAGCAAAGGTTTCGTTCCTGGGATCCATTCTGGCGATCTGCTGGCCCATTCGATGCCGTAGGACAGCATGTCTCAAATCTTGGCCGTCTTAAGACAGGTGGACTTCAACTCCCAGAACTTTCCCCTAGCCAGGAAGCTAGGGGGAATTCTGGGAGTTGAAGTCCACCCGTCTTTCAGCGTCCACGGTTGAAAAACCCAGTTGTAGGGTAACTGCAATAACATTTGGGGGAGAAGCCATTCAGCCCCCAAATAGCTTAGATCTCTTCCGCTCCGTTTGAAAAGTTTGGACCAGTCTGAAAGGAAGAGAAGAAACAGGTTGCCCCGATAACGATGCCCTCCAGTCTGCCCTGGGGTGGCTCTCCCAAATCCGCAAGAAGAAAATCGTGTTGCGTGAAATAACGCCCACCGGATCTCATCGGGAACAGCTTGAAACGGGACCATCCCCGGGAAGGGCGGAAAGAAGGCCCATCTTAATGGCGATGGCGGTTCCCTTCCTCCTCGGCTCCAACCCCTGGGAGAAGGAGTCCGTGTTCCCATGGTGCTGGGCTGGTGGCTTTGGAAGGTGCTTTCTCCCCACCCACCCCAGGCGTTTCACACCCAACGGGGCATGAAAACCTGCCTCCTTCCATGGGTCAACCCTTGTTCAATTTTCATGAGCGGGAAGAGATCGCCCCAGCTTAAGGAAATCCATCGGCCATCTTGGGGACCTCAGGTGGAGTGGGGGGGGGGGACTGTAGCCCAGGTCAGCCCTTCCTTCCCTCTTTGAACCCCTGGAGGAAGACCTCCCCCACCCACCAGCCTGTCCCTTACAACAGACCAGACTGAGCTAGCAAAAAACCTGGGCCAGACACGGCGGCTCAGTTGCCAACCCACCTTTCTAAGGAGCGGTAACGCGCTTTCTCGTAGCACCCCGATGACCCAGGCAGGGGCAACCCCGGTGCAGAAGGCTGCTGATTTTGTGCAAACCCACCCCTCTAGGCTGCACAGGTAGCAAAACCTCTCAGCAGGTATCTCTTTGCTAGAGATCTATCCCAGGAGGGCTCGGAAGGGACGCCAGGTTTACTAAAGACTAGGCAACCGAGCTGATCTGGGGCTCCCAACTGCGCTTCCAAGGGCCCAGCTTGTGGCCAATGGTGCAGATCGGGGGGGGGCACCCCGAGTGACCCCCAGCCTCGTTCTCTTGTTGGGAGGGGTTGCTTTTTCTCCCCTCTACCCCCACCCACCCATGTTGGGACCGAGCCTCTGAATGTAAAACCAGTTCAAACATCCCTTCTATCTCTCCCCTCTGCTTTAAACAGTCTCTGGTGTTTCTGGCCCCTTTGGTGTCTTTCCGACAACGGCGATCCAGGGAACGGGCGTTTTCCCAGCCAGGACCGCCACCTCTTCTTCCTCCCGTGTTCCAGCTCGTAGCCGCTTTTCGTCCAATTTACCGTGCAGGTTCTTTCGGAGGGGTTTCGTGAACGCTACTGTTTTTTTGGAGGGTTTTTTTTTTAGGAAACAACTAGCTTTATCCGTTGAAAACGTAGGTCCCTTTGAAGAGACTTTGGTGAGACGTTGGGGTTTTGGGTTTTGTTTTTGTTTTTTTGGGTAGAGGGGTTTCCCCACAATCTTTTACTCTGGAGACAAGTGCAATATGTGTGTGGTACGTTCTTTAATGTATTTTTTAAGGAAACAAAAAAGCAAACAAAAGAGTTAAAAAAGGATTTAGCCTTCGCTTGGGGAAAACCTGCACTAAGGTTGCAAACGCCTCTTTTTTGGGTGGGGGGGCGGCTCCCTCTGTAGTATTTACATGCCGGACTCTGTCAAAGCAATTGCAATGTATTAATGCAGAATAAAGAACATGGACCTTCCGGGTTTTTTTTTTTTTAATTTTTGGTGAGCTCCGTGACATCAGCTCCTGTTTTGGGGCATCGGCAGCCCCTCTCTTACGGCTCTTCAGGAAGCTGCTCACAAAGGCGGGCATAGTTATAAATCAAAGGTCCAGCATCAGAAGCGACAGGTCCCCCACCTTGATCCCAGGTACCCCCCAGGACAGCTGGGAAGGTCCTTCGTTGCGGTGGATTAAGATTCTGACTTGGGAAGCAGTAGCACTTAAGACTTATATGCCACTTCATGGTGCTTTTACAACCCCCTCTAAGCGGTTTACAGAGTCAGCCTCTCGCCTCCAACAATCTGGGTCCTCATTTTACCCACCTTGGAAGGATGGAAGGCTGAGTCAACCTTGAGCCGGTCAGGATCGAACTGCTGGCAACGGGCAGAATTGGCAGCCTGCAATACTGCGTTCTAACCACAAGGAAGGAAGGAAGGAAGATAGCGATAGCACTTAGACTTACATACCGCTTCACAGTGCTTTTACAACCCTCTCTAAGCGGTTTACAGACCAAGCATCTCTCCCCCAACAATCTGGGTCCTCATTTTACCCACCTATTCTATTCTATTTATAATAAGCAGATGGAAGCTTTCCTCCAGCCCAAACTCTGGTGCTCCCCTGTGCAGCCTAATCCCTTGTCAAGTTTGATTTCTACCCTAAGGATTATTGTAAGGCACGAGTAATACCAAAGGCAAACAAGTCGCTTTGCGCGGTGCCATGGGAAATAACGCTGGGGTATTTCGTTTTCTCTCTCTCTCTTCCTTGAGAGTAGAAATCCAGCCTGCTGGGTGTTTCGAGACGGCAAATTTATTCCGCAGGTTAAGATGTTGAACTGATTCATCAGGAAAGGCATTTTTAAGTTGTATTTAGTGGCATTTCACTGCAGTTGGAAAGAGCGTCTCTCCCTTCTGTATTATGAAATAGAATAAATGACCAAAGAGTCAGTCGGATGTAGGTGGTTAAAGCAGACTTTTTCAACTTTTAAGAGGGGCGGGACTTCAACTCCCAGAATTCCCCAGGCTGAGGAATTCTGGGAGTTGAAGTCCCACCCCCTCTTAAAAGTTGCCCGAAGTCGAAAAGCAACCGATAGCACCATTTTGCAAATAAATCTGTTTTATAAGCAAGGTGGGATTTTTATAAAAAAACGGACAGCAGCGGGTTGCGCAGGCTTTTGTGAAAAAGAGGTTATTTAAAACGGGGGATTCTGGGAGCTGAGCCCCGTCTTAAAAAGTTGGCACTCCCGGGCTGAAACTCTCGAGGCTGGAAAGCAGAAACCTTGTGAGTTTTAATCCTCCCTTAGGGCACCGAGCCAGCTGTTTGTCTGCCTCTCTCTCTTTCTCTCTCTCTGAAAGCAAAGTCAAACACTTCCAAAAATGCAGGAACTTGTTCAGCTCGTTGCCAGCAATCAAGTGTGGCTTCTTAGACACACACAAGTGTAGAAATAGGCCGAGTGCGGAAAGGAAGCTTAGCGACAACCAATTGCTGCCTTCTCGCACTGCACGAAGTCACTGCCTGGCTGTGCCAGTTTTTGCCTGCTCTTCTGAAGCATTTTATTAAATTTTGCAAAAAAAAACCCAAAAACCCCAAACCAAACCACCGTCCGTAAGAACAAACATATAAAATAAGAAGGGGGGGGGAAGGAGAAAGAGGAAAGAGAGATAGAAATAGAAGGGCAGAAAGAGAAGAAAAGAAAAAAATAAATACCAAGAACGGCCTCTTGACTTCCTCCAAGCCTATAATAGGCTTCACCTATTTTGAGAAGCCTCTGGATTGTGGCTTTGTGCGATGAAGTGAAGACACACACACACACACACAATTGAATTATAATCCCTGAACGGAAAAGACACACTTGAGCTGCAAGCTATGGCCAGCTGGGGAGGGCCGTGTGAATTGGCAAAACGCGTGAATTTAGCCAGAGGTGACCCTTCTTCCTCTTTCCCGTCTGGATGCAGCTGCCCCTCTGCTGGGCATCACAACAGCCAGCCGGCCTGCCTTCTCAAGCTGGCCAATGGTTTAGAAGGAGCCTCTGATCCTTTATCCCGGGGAGGGGGGGGTATTTTAAAAAAGACCCCCGTACCGAAACAGATCCTTTCATCAGGATGGACAGCTGGCAAAGCTCAGATGCGCCACAGATGGCAAAAGATGGTGAAATTCTGGGGGTTTGGGTGGGTCCCAAGTGTTTGGACGTTGTCCCTCGTTGGCACACTTTCCGGGCACCCATAAGTTCCCATTGTAAGAAAAACCCCTTAACCCAGGGGTTCCCAAACTTGGCAGCTTTAAGACTTGTGGACTTCGACTCCCAGAATTCTCCAGCCAGCTATGCTGGCTGGAGA
>WNWU01000071.1:2153841-2167508 GCA_012654045.1 Ptyas mucosa
CTATGCTATGCTATGCTATGCTATGCTATGCTATGCTATGCTATGCTATGCTATGCTATGCTATGCTATGCTATTTTCTATTTTATTCCATTCCATTTCATTCCATTATTCATTATTCTATTCTATGCTATTCATATTCTATTCTATTCTATTCTGTTATCCTATGCAATTCATTTTCTGTTCTATTCTATCCTATTCATTTTCTTTTCTATGCTATTCATTTTCTATTCTATGCTATTCATTTTCTATATTCTATTCTATTCTAATTCTGTGCTATTCTATTCTATTCTATTCTATTCTATGCTATGCTATTCTATTCTATGCTATGCTATGCTATGCTATGCTATGCTATCCTATCCTATCCATTTTCTATTCTATGCTATTCATTTTCTATATATTCTATTCAATTCTATGCTATGCTATGCTATTCTTGCACAATGCCAAATACTTTTTCCTGCTGTAGGGTCTACCCAAAACTCCACAAGGATAGAGCTATTAAATGGGGGTGGGGGGCACCCCTGTCTTGCTTTCCTCCTTCTGGGAGGAGGGGAGGGAAGGCAAACACACGGGGACCCAAAGGCCAATTTTCTTTTTAATCAACATTGAAGTTTTACAGACTCCCGGATCGGGTGGGATGGAACGAAATGGTATTTCACAGCAGTGGGTGGGGGACGGGACACACAATCCACATTGGATGCCCCCCTCCCCAGATCCAGAAACACAATCCAGAAACACAATCCAGCCAGATGTTTTCTTGACGAATCCAGAACTCGGCGAAGAGAATCCGAAGGAAAAAATCCTAAAAAAAGGTGTTTTGGGGAGAAAAGAGCGGGCGAGAAAGACGGTGGCGCTTTTGAAAAAAACCGAATTCTCCTCCCACGAGTCGGGTTTCGCTTGAATTTTCGAAAGTAGCAAATTATTTCGGCTCCGGCTCGTTCTTTTTCGCAGACATTTAAGGGGGTGTCCTGGCGAGGCCTCTCAAAACATCAGATGCTCCGGGGCAAATAGATAGGCGGGGGTGGGGAGGAGGTTGTGGGGTAGGGATTGTGGGGTGTTTGGAAATGGCCCCAGCCCCACCGCAGCCCTGTCCAACCCAGCCCCGCTCTGCAGCCAGGAATCCGGTCTGCTCTTTTGGCTTCCTTTAGCCAGAATTAAGAACAATACTGTAAATATTTGTCCCGGGTTTGTTTGTGTGTTTTTTTTTTAAAAGGAACCCTCTTGATCTCTTCCGCGTCTTGCTGAATGGCCAGTCGAAAAATGGGAAAACCGTCAAAAACACCGCAAGTTTTTTGTTCTTTTTCTTTTCTTTTTTAAAAATCTCCTTCCAAGCTCTCTTTAAGACTAGAACTCGCAAAACTGGGGAAGAGGATCGCAAAAATTCGAAGAGGAAGCTGGGAATCTTCTCCGGCTCTTTAAGCTCCCGATTTCTTCCGGCCGACTTTCGCCCGCCGAGGTTTCAAGATGGTGTAGTTCATATATTTCGTGTGTTGGTCGGAGAGGAAAGGAATGTAGAAAGCCCGGAAAAACCTTGAGGATCTAGAAGAAGACGAGAGGGTTTTCAGGTCGATGCCTAAGCAACTTCGGATGGGGGGGGGGGGGGCCCCTAAGGGGGGGGGGGGGCTGCTGGGGTTCGGGAGAACCTCTAGCTAACATTCTGTGCAGTTCAGAAAACCCCCAAATCCCACTCCTGGCTGGCCCCTCCCACCCTCTCGCAGAGTCCCCACAAGGCTCGTTTTGGATGCAGGTAAGTGCAGAGGCCCTAGGAGGGCGAAAAACGGGCCTACCGGAAGTTTGGGAAGGCCGTTTCTGGCCTCTGGAGCCTGGGGGAGGCTGTTTTTGCCCTCCCGGATGCTCGAGAAAAGCCTCCGGAGCCCGGGGAGGGCAAAAACGCTCCCCCCCCCCCGCTTGTGGTGCTGACTAGGCCACGCCCACCCAGCAACCAGGCAGAGAACCCCTTGCTAAAATTTTTGAAGCCCACCTTAAGGCACGGGGTCTCCAACCTTGGCAGCTTTTAAGATTTGTGGAGTTCAACTCCCAGAATTCCCCGGGGCTGGGGAATTCTGGGAGCGGAAGTCCACAAGTCTCCAAGTGGCAGGGAAGATGATTAAATGACATTTTAATGTGACAGGAGAAGATGATTAAGTAGCTGGAAAGAAATCACGGGAGCCGTATTTTTCGACGGAACTAAAATTTCGTTCCCACCAAAGCTGCTGGCTCTGCCCTGGGGCTCGTTTTACGGGGTCTCCAAGCCTACCTCGCCCGGGAGGGCTGTCCCTTGTCCCACCCACCCCACAAGCCAAAGACCCCCATCCTTGCTCACATCTGGGGGTCTACTTTGGCCTGAAGGGGAGACGGCTTTTGAGCAGTTTGCCAAGCAGCTTAGTGGAAACCTGGCCGAGGACTACTGAGCCCCTCCCTTGGAAGCACTGGGGGGGGGGGAAGGAAAATTGGGTGGGGGGCTGGTAGGGGGGAGCTGGACCCCAGCCAGGAACCCCAGGCCTTCCTGCTGCCAATGTAGGAGTCAGGGGAGCCCAGACAAAGCTGCTAGCCGGGCACCGTAATTAGTCGATGGCTCCGCGTGTTCTCTAATTCAATTAAAGCACCATTTATCGGAGCCAGGGGAGAGCTGCCTCTGCGGCTCTTGGTGACGTCAGCCGGAGACTTGGCTGTCCCAGAAGTTCCTGGTTCAGCCAGCGGGAATCCAGCGGGTGGAGGGATCCGGTCTCCCCCAGAAGGAGCTGAGCAGCCCTTGCAAGAAGGACAAAGGGCCCCCCCTGAGGAGGTGGGGGGGAGCATTCACCCTTTCTGCACACTCCTCCCCACATCTCCCCTCCCTCCGTGTGTATTTCTCTCTTTCCCTTTCCTTTCCTCTCCTCCCCTTCCTTCTTCTCATTCTTCCTTCCTTCTCTCATCTCTCCTTCTCTTCCTTTCCCTCCCTCCTTCCTCCCTTTCCTTTCCTCTTTCTTTTCCTCCCCTTCCTTCATCTCGTTCTTCCTTCCTTCTCTCATCTCTCCTTTTCTTTTTCCTTTCTCTCCTTCCTTCCTTCCTCCCTTTCCTTTCTCCTTTCCTTGTCTCTCCTTCCCTTCCTTCATCTCATTCTTCCTTCCTTTCTTCTCTCATCTCTTTCTCTTCCTTTCCCTCCCTCCCTCCTTCCTTCCTTCCTCCCTTTCCTTTCCTCCCTTTCCTTCATCTCATTCTTTCTTCCTTCCTTCTCTCATCTCTTTCTCTTCCTTTCTCTTTTCTCTTCCTTTCTCTCCTTCCTTCCTTCCTCCCTTTCCCCTTTCCTTTCCTCCCTTTCCTTCATCTCCTTCTTCTTTCCTTCTCTCATCTCTCCTTCTCTTCCTAGCCTTCTAGTCCATCCCTTGACCTGGCTGAGAAGGGATGGTGGGGTGGGACGAACGTCAGCCACCTAGAAACTCCTTTGGCAGGGATGGGTGGCTGGGAGACTGAAGTGCCGATGACCCACAGCCTGATCTCTCGCTGGGATGACCAACCCTTCTTGGCTCGAAGGGGGCAGCTGGTCTGACACGATGCCATCCAAATGCCCAAGCTGGCATCCGAGGCGTTTTCCACCCACAAGGAGCCAGAGGGTTTCCCCGCACGGCCAGCGTGCCCCGGACTCTCACCTTGCGCTATCCAGGAAAGGCTTGTAAGCGATCGTGATCCATTCCTCCTTGTTAGCCGCGTATCTGGGCTCCCGGGGAGCTTCGTCGGGGCTGTCGAGATCCACCAGGTAGTGGCATTTGGAGATGTCAAACTGCGGGAGGAAAGAGAGAGGGGAGGGTCTCTCAGGCGGCTGGGTGGATTCTCTGAGCAAAGCAGCCTGAGCAGCAGCAAGCAAGGCAGCTGGTCCCGGCCATGGCACAGGAACTCCTTCCTGCAAGGCTGTTTTTCTTGCAGACGTTTCACGACCCAACTAGGTAACATCATCAGTGCTAAAAACATCCCGCCAGGAATGAATTAAACTGAAGAAGCTTCTTGGATGAGAAGGGAAACACTTTCAAACAAACAAACAAAAAAAAAAGACCCCAAGAAATTCCAATTATCTTTCGGAAAACGTAAGGCTTAAAAGACCAGCAACGGCTCTTGGGCTCTTTGCCGGAAAACAACGTTGATAGATTTGTTTCTTGTCTTGCTGCATTTATTTCTTGTCAGCGTCTTCTGCTTCTGAACTTTTGCCAAGAAAAGCCTTTGGCAGGTTACCTAATTATATCAAGGTCGGTGATAAACTGAGCAATGGTGTTTTGAAGAATTTGCTTTAATTTAGTTTGGGCTACGCTGAGAATGAGTTAATCCTCAGCTGTTCTAATAAAATCTGTTTGTTTTCGAACTGTTTGTATTTAATACTAACTACTTGGGCCTGGGTCACAACAATTAGGCTCTTCTCCAGGGAGTCCTTCCTTCTCATTAGGGGGCCAAAGCTGTCATAGCCCCCTACCAACTCTGAGCAACAACTTCCCCAATTTACAAAAAGTGTTGATTGGAGAGGCTCGCGAAGACAACAAAGAGAAAATAAATGGCACGAGAGGAACCGGGTCTCACAGCAGGCAGAAAAAAACACGTTCGGCGATCCAGATTCACTGCAGTGACCTAAATCTACCGAAGGGGACAGAGGCCACTGGTCAAACTGGCAAGACTTGGACACACTTTTGCAGAGGGAAGGGGGAATGGGGTGACGACGTGCCGCAAGAGACGGGCCTAGGTGAAAAGAGGACGCCCCCTCCCCCACTTACGTATCTGGAAGGTTCTTCTTGGTTTTGATCGTTCATGTCTGTGGGAACGAGGCGGGTGGCCCCTGGGCCCTTGGCAAACGGTTTGGGCAACTGGCCCCGGAATTCGGAGGCAATGAACTGAAGCTGCCAGCTGCAGGAAGAAAGAAGGAATAGAGGTTTTTGTAAAGGGCGTTCCTGGGCTTTTAAGTGAGCAAGCACAAGATGGAGGCAGGCAGAGGGCTGGCTGGCTGGCGGTGGAAGGGCCCCCTTGCCATGGGTTCAAACAGGCTACGAGGCTCTTGAGACGTCTCTCCGGTTGGGGGGCACACTTCCAGGCATGGGTTGCTCAGGGCAAGTGGATCACCCGCGAACAACGACGGAACATCAATTGGCTGGAGCTGAGAGCAGTGCATCTGGCTCTCCGTCGGTTTCGGGGATGTCTCTCGGGAAAGCATCGTTTTAGTGCTCACGGACAATGTCGCTACAAAGGCATACATAAATGGCCAGGAGGGCACCAGATCCAAGTCCCTGATGCTCGAGGCCAGGAGGCTGGGACTTTGGGCAGAGCGACATCTTGGCTCCTTGACAGCGGAGCACATATCCGGGGTGTCCAATGTGCAGGCGGACTGGTTGACTCCCTCCCTCCCTTCTCCAACACTGGAAGTTTTTCAGAAGAGACATTTGTCTGAAGTGGCCCAGGGTCTCCTGCTTGAGCAGGGGTTGGACCAGAAGACCTCCAAGGTCCCTTCCAGATCTGTTATTCTATGGCTTCCTACCTCCCCGGGCTTTGTGGCCCAGGCAGGGTCCCCTTACTGCTGTCACGAGCGATACTTCCTGTGCTCCCAGGCAGTGATCAAACTTCAATTTGGACCAGGAACTTACTTCTCCGGGAGGACGAAACTGCTGGGAAACCGGTACCACTCCTTCCCGACACAGATGTGGACCGGCCTGCCTTCGGGCACGGTGTGGATTGTGGGATCCGTGGCAATCCTGTGGAACTCTGGGTAAAGGTCCAGAGGCCCGTGGTAACCTGGGCAGCAAAAACAGCAAGTGGGGGAAAAAGAAAAAGAGGAAAAAAGTTGACCACGGCTACTGAAAAAAATGGCAATCCTTTGAAAATTTGCTAATGTCCCCCTCAAACGCTTCTCCAACCAGATGTGTTGAGGCAGAAAGTCCCAGAACTCCCCGAAGATCCCAGGTTAGTTGAGGAGTTCAGAGAGATACCACCACAATATTTGGGGAAGACCGGGCTGCTTATGTTGGCTCAGTTTTTTTTCCCCCACCCTTTAAGATGGGTGGACTTCAACTCCCAGGATCCCCCAGCCAGAAGGCTGAAGCCATTGCTCAAGTTTGTTGCTTGGGGGAATTCTGGGAGTTGAAGTCCACCAACTTCAGGTGACCAAGGGTGAAAAACACTCTGCTTATCTATGATAAGACACCCCCCTCCTCTAAATGATGGACTCAACGTAGCTCTTGAGAGAGTCAGGATAGGCCTCCCTCCTTGCCCCCCAAAACCTATAGGGAATCAAAGCCACGTTAGATAAAATCCTACTCAATCATCATTGCTGAATGATGAATCAGGGCCTAAATCCTTTGAGAAGCCTGATTGTAACCCGGCGGATCGTTGCAGGGGGTGGCAAGGGTGGGGGATGGGGAAGAGGAACCAATCCATGCAGAGGATCTACTGGTTAATTGTTCTGTGTGGTCAAGGAAGAACAGGAACCCAGGAATGGGACAACTTGCCATGGCCAACTTGCTGTGACCAACTCACCATAGCCAACTCAACATGACCAACTCAACATGGCCAACTCACCATGACCAACTCAACATGGCCAACTCACTATGATCAACTCAACATGACCAACTCACCATGGCCAACTCAACAGGACCAACTCAACATGGCCAACTCAACATGACCAACTCAACATGGCCAACTCAACATGACCAACTCACCATAGCTAACTCACCATAACTAACTCAACATGACCAACTCAACATGACCAACTCACCATGCCCAACTCACCATGCCCAACTCAACATGACCAACTCAACATGGCAAACTCACCATGGCCAACTCAACATGACCAACTCACAATGACCAACTCACCATGATCAACTCATCATGGCCAACTCAGCATGACCAACATGACCAACTCAACATGACCAACTCAACACGGCCAACTCGCTGTGGGAAAACTCCCCGCAGAACAATTTTAACTATTCTATTTAATGATTTGCAATAAATAAAAATTATTTTAATTTTTGCCGTTCCCATTTCATTCTGCCCCTCCTTTTGCAACCTTTCTTTAATGAGTCTATTCCACCAATTCTTTGATATTAGTGTAACTCTTGTCCCGTGGCCAGCTGGCCGTGGTGAATGGTCGTAGACCCCAGGATCCCTCCTTACTTTGCCTAAACCCACCTCTGAATAAAGCCACTGAGCGGGAGAAGGAGAGCAGGCCGAAGACCAGGACGGTGCCCAGCGCCAGCCAGTTGGAAGAGACAGTGTAATGCTCTAGACGGTACCGTTGGAAAACGAAGTGATAACATTTCTGGAGGGGGATGGGGAGAGAAAAAAAACGTGAGCGCTGGGGAATTCTGGGAGTTGAATTCCGTAAATCTTAAAGTTGCCATGGTAGGAGACCCTTGCTCAAAAGTAAGGCCCACTGGGAGAAACCTCCTCATCCCTCCTCTCTTGCCCCCTGCCCCATATTACTCCTGCCCCCCCAAACGCACCTGGAGGGCCGAGAGCCCGACCGCTCCGCAGAGACAAATCAGGGGGTAGATGGGGTACAGGAACCTCTCCTCTTTGTGGGGCTGGCTGAAGAAAATCAGGATCCAGACGTACATGGGAGAAAGTGTCAGCCAGTACGGGCGGCCCAGGTTTTGGACTGGAAGAAGAGACAGACCGGAAGAGGATCAGTGGCAGAAGGAACGAGAAAACCATTTTTTGTGCATGTAGATTTGTAAAATGTCAATTTGTGTAGTTTTAATACTTTGATTATTGTATTTTTTGGAGTATAAGACACACTCCCCCCTTCCCCAAAAGAGGCTGAAAATTTGGGTGCATTTATACTCCAAATGTAGCTTTTTTGAAGCTTTTTTTCAGCCCTAACGAGGCGCTAGCAAATGAAGCGATCTTCCGTACTTTGCCTGCTTTTCTCATTGCTTCTCTCTCCAATGATCAGCTGTGCTTTAGAAGCTGTTTTTTATCCCCAACCTGAGATAAAAAACAGCGCGAGCTGAAAACCAGCGAACTAATGTGCTGGAGCTGACTAGACTAGCCAGATGAATACCTGCTAGGCAGAATTTCCCCCCCCCCCCCCCATTTTCCTCCCCAAAAACTAAGGTGTGTCTTATACTCTGAAAAATACAGTATTTTTCTATTTGTCTTTGTATAAGCTGTAAGCGGCCTGGAGTTGCCTTATAAAAATTGAATAAAATAAATACCATATTTTATGGAGTATAAGATGCACCTTTTTCCGCCCTAAAAGGGGGTGAAAATTTAGGTGCGTCTTCTACACCGAATGTAGCCCCGCCCACCCACTGGCCCCCACCCTTTGGCCTCTGCCTCCCAGCAGTTTACCTCCTTGCAGCAAGCAGCAAGAAGAAAGAGCCCATTTCAGCTTCAGCACAGCCTAATTAGCACAAGTTGATTATCTGTTGGGTCGGCCTCCCGACTCTCAGCTGTTTTGCGCAGGGTTCTGCTGCTTGCTGCGAGGAGGTAAATTGCTGGGAGCAGATTTTCTTTTTCCTTGTGCTAATCAAGCTATGCTGAAAATGAAAATGAAAGTAAAGCAGGCTGTTTGCTGTTTGCTGTAATGAGGCAAAATTGCTGGGAGGCAGATTTCTTTTTCTTCTTTTCCTCACCAAAAAAGGTAGGTGCGTCTTATATTCCTAAAAATATGGTAATAATAATAATAAATAAATGGAGGAGGAGGCTTTTCGGATGGACGGGACAGGCTCTTTACTGAACCAGAAGGAGGTCTTCTGTGCTTGGAAGGCTTGGTCAGAGCGGGCCATCCAGATGCTTCCTCTTTGGAGGCAGGGACAGATGCTGGGTGGGTGCCTGCCCAGGGACCCTTCCCCCACAACCCAGGTGTCGAGGTCTACGGGGCTCACCGCGAAACTTCTGCAGGAGGCTCTCCATCAGGCAGGTCAAGGGCAAAGCCAGCAAGGCCAGGACGAAGGCCACGTTGAAGTTCAGGAAGCCGTTGATGAAGTAGAAGGACCAGGGCTCCGTGCCTGCAAGGAAGGAAGGAAGGAAAGAAAGAAAGGAGAAAGAGGTCAGGAGCTCCTTGGAGGCTCTATCCCAGCCAGGAGCTTGTGCGTGAGATGTGATCGCCTTTTGTAACCACAGCTGACTTCCGACAAGCCAAGTTTTATTTCTATCGGGGGAATAAAACCCGGGGAAGGGGAAGGAAGACCGTGCGACCACCACACCGCTGCCCCCAAAACATTTCCTCCTGCCCGCAGGTAGACTCACCGTAAAGGTCTGGCCCGTGTGGGGTGAAGATGTTATACAAGACGATGTTCAGAGGGGCTACCACCAGCTTCCCGTAGTGGTAGCTATCGATGGCCACCATGGGCACCTTCATTGAGAAACAAGCCACCATTCAGAGCTTTGTCCTGTACTTTGGACCATGGCATGCCAGCGGTATGGAAAATGCAGGACAGAACGCAGAGATGGGCTGCTTCCAGTTCGGACTGGTTCGCCCGTACCGGTTGTTCCAACCACCGGCTGGGCTGGCCCGCTCACCGGCCCTGGTGCTATCCCGTCCTATATATCTCTCTCACTCTCTGGCTCGCTCACCCCCATCCATGCAACCCGGCTGATTTCCGTGACTCGCCCGCTCTACTCACCGCGGCCACCCAAGAAGGTGTGCTGGAAGCCACACGTATGAAATCGCCGTGTGTTTGAAGCCGCGCGCGGGGGCGGAAGGCGAGTGCACCTGTGTGCGCTCACATTTTCAGTTCCGCACTAGGCGAACTGGTTGTTAAATCATGTGAAGCCCATGGCTACTTACCCTGTTTCTCCGAAAATAAGACCTCCCCTGATAATAAGCCCAATCGGGGGTTTTGAGCGCTAAAATAAGCCTCCCCCCCCAAAAATAAGCCCTCCCCGAAAATATTTAAATGCAGAGCTGGAAATCAGGTAAGACGGCAAGAGGAGCCCCGTCTTGCTCCATGCACCCCAAAATAATAAGACCTCCCCGAAAATAAGGCCAAGCGCTTATTTTGGGGTTCAAAAAAATATAACCGGGTCTTATTTTTGGGGAAACACGGTAGCTTAGTGAATGAAGGAGTCTTTGTTTTCAAGGGCAAAGAGTGACGTAGAAGCCCGCCAAAAGCAAGGGTTGAGAGGTGCTCCCTTCTCACCCCACGCTGACCTCGGAAGACTCACCAGAAACACCAGTAGAGACACCAAAGACCACTGCAGGAAACTCTTCCACCGTCTTTTCAGGACCAGCAAGTCGAAGGCAATTGGGAGGCTGCCCAATGGAAGACCGAGGGAGGTATTAGTGAAGGTGTGGCAAACGATTTCAGCTCAACGTCACACCCAAATACCCCAATCAAGGAATTACCAACTCAGACAAATAGTAACCAACAGCCTAATCAAAGAAGCACCAAGATGATTCCACCAACATGGACGGAGCCAGCCACCAGTAGATCAATAGAGCAAACCCTTCTAGCACTGATGATGTTACCTAGTTGGGTCGTGAAATGTCTGCAGGGAAACAATCAAGCTCAGAGAGCACCAAGAACTCCACAATCCTCCAACTTCTTCCTCCTCCTCCTCCTTTCCACAAAGCCCCCTCTCAGTGATGAAATCCAATTTTTTTTTTTACTACCGGTTCTGTGGACGTGGCTTAGGCGTGATGTGGCTTGGTGGGCGTGGCTTGGTGGATGTGGCAGGGGAAGGATACTGCAAAATCTTCATTCCCACCCCACTCCAGAGGAAGAATACTGCAAAATCTCCATTCCCACACCACTCTGGGGCCAGCCAGAGGTGGTATTTGCTGGTTCTCCGAACTACTCAAAATTTCCGCTACTGGTTCTCCAGAACTTGTCAGAACCTGCTGGATTTCACCCCTGCCCCCTTCCCTTCTAGCACTGATGATGTTACCTAGTTGGGTCATGAAATGTCTGCAAGAAAACAACCACGCTCAGAGACCTCCTCCTCCTCCTCCTCTCCACAAAGCCCCCTCCCTTCTAGCACTGATGATGTTATCTAGTTGGGTCGTGACACATCTGCAAGAAAACACCCAGGCTCAGAGAGCACCAAGGAGCCCACAACTCCCTTCCTCCTTTCTTTCTTTTTCTCCTCCTCCACTCTGCACATCCTATTCTCTTCTAGCACTGCCGATATTACCTACTTAGAAAGACGGTGTTTGGGAAGCATCCTCCAATCCCAGTTTCCGAACGACCCTCCGGAGCTGAGTTTTTCAACCTTGGCCACTTTCAGATGGCTGGACTTTCAATTCCCAGAATTCCCCAGCCAGCACAGCTGAAGTCCACCCCTCTTAAAAGTCGCCAAGGCTGAGAAACGAGCCTCTGGACGCTTCTGTTCACGGCCTGCCATCCTGAAACAATTCCGCCATCCCTCCCTTCTGACCCCCTACTTACCCCAGTGCTGCGCTGAACGGCCAACCCACAATGGCTCCGGCGGCCACACCCAGGACTGCCAATGATGTTCGGTCCATGTACCAGCCTGTCATGGCTACGATGGTACAGTACATGCAGAAGGTGCTGGGAAGGAAGGCTGCAAAAAGAAGAGGAGGCAGAAGAGAGTTCGGCATCCGGAAAGTGTTCTGACCCGGCTCCCAAACACGACAAGCCCTTTGTAGTTAACGAAACGTTCCCTTTATTAGGAGGGCCAGCAGCTGCGCTCTCACAGCAGACACACCCACACCCAGAAGGCGCTGCAGATTCCAAGAAGAATTCTGATCGTTCCGAGACAGGATTCGGAAGTATAGGCGATCAGTGGCGGATCGGCAGGGAGATGGAATAGTTGTCTGCCACACCTATTCGTCTCCGCCCCCTGCCGTTTATCCCCAGAGGTAAGCTGGGGCTTCGCTAGCAGTCCCAAGGACCGGCCTATAGATTTCCACTGCTCTCCTCTCCTCTGCCTTCTGCTTATCCATGTTGTGGTCCACCAGCAGCCTACGGAGCGGAGTCCGACAGTGAGGAGGCTGGGGAGGAACATGGGCCAGTCCTGGAGTCTGGGGAAGGCCGGGATGAGGGCTCTGTGTCAGAGGCAGAGATGGAACAGGCTCCTCCTGTTCCTTTGCCTCTCTGTTGTCCGCCTCTGGAGGCTCCGGAGTCCGCACATCGCTCCCCGATGGCCCTGGCCCCATCTCTCCCCTCCTCCGGGCCTTCCCCAGCCTCCAGGACTGGCCCCTGTTCTTCCTCAGCCTCAACGCTGTCCGACTCCGCTGCCAGCTCTACAGGCTGCTGGAGGACCACAATACCTTGCTTAAGGACTGCGCTGCTTAACGAAGGATTTTTCCAGCCCCGCTTAGTTGCTCGTAAGTTGAAAACCGGATGTACTTAGTCGAACCGCAAAATTGGTTCGCGTCCGACACCTTTCTTAACTTACCTGAGGCTGAGCAGAACATCCCGCTGCTAAGTATCAAGAACGCCAGCATAAGCCTGCTCACGTGAAGCCCAAACTTCTTGCACACTGCCCTGAGAAACAGAGGAGAGAAACAGAGCCTGTTCTGGTGGTGCTAAGCATTTAAGGACGGCTCACCTACAGTGGTGGGCTGCTGCCGGTTCGGATCGGTTTGTACGAACCGGTAGTTCCGAGCACTGGTTGGCCCCGCCCACCGGTCCTAGATATCTCCGGCTCTCTTGCCCCACCAAGCTAATTTGCGTGCCTCTCCTGCTCTACTAACTGTGGCTGACCTAGCAGTTCAGCCTCAGATTCCCTCGGGGCATCAGCCCTCCATCACCCTCAAGCAGGGCAGACACAATATTATGGGATAGCAGTTATGATTGTGCCCAATTCATCTAATACTGTAATGCTTTTAAAATAATGGCATCATATATTTTTTGGGGTCATTAACCTGGATAAAACAATCCAGAAACCTAAAGCAGTTTTCAGGATTTTTAATTGATTCAGGACTTTCGGTGTGGCTGACATGAATATCCTGAAACACGCCCAAAAGTTTTGTCACCACAACCAAAAGTATATGTAGCTAAAGTTGAACGGGTAGGTATGAAACTTGAAACTTGGGATTTTTCCCGGCAGACGTCTCATTACCAGGCCAGGTCACATCATCAGTGAATGGGGGAGTGGGTTGGGTGGCCTAGAGGTGGAGTTCTCGCCTCACAATCAGGAGGCTGTGAGTTCGATCCTAGATAGAGGCAGATATTTCTCTCTCTGGGCACAATGAGAATATATCGGCAGAACAAAACTCCGCATTGGTGACAAGAAGGGCATCCGGCCAGTAAACACTCAGCTAGCTCCATTCAGTTGCCCCGACTCCACCCCGCAAAGGATTACGGGGTCATTAAACGACAAACATTACATTGCAGAGGGAGAAATGCCCCCCCCCCCCCCCCCCAGATCTTCGTCGACAGTTGCACCAAGATAACCGAGGAGGCCCTCGACGATACTCACTTGTAGAAATAAAGCTCGCAAACGCAACTCAGGAAAGCCAAAAGGCAGCGCAGGAAGTAGAAGATGAGGACCTAGGAAGAACAGCTCCCGTTACAAAATTTCTTGAAACAGACAGTGGCTGCGTCCACACAAAATGCAGAAAGATAAAAACTACCAGTTTTTTTCTTTTTTCCCCCCACACAACTCGAATCGGTTTGCCATTCGATATGTCCGTTAGGTTGATTAAATCGTGTTTCGATTTAGACCTGGGTTGAATAGGTGCAGAAGAGCAGAAGTGGAGGCCTTGGAGCTGCCTCCCTCCCATTAGGAGCCTTCCCCCCGCCCCCCCC
>WNWU01000071.1:2179999-2190695 GCA_012654045.1 Ptyas mucosa
ATAGATAGATAGATAGATAGATAGATAGATAGATAGATAGATAGATACCCTGTTTCCCCCCAAATAAGACCTCCCCTGATAATAAGTCCAATCAGGCTTTTGAGCGCATGGCAATAATAAGGCCAAGGGCTTATTTCAGGGTACCAAAAAATATAAGGCAGGGTCTTATTTTCAGGGAAACATGGTAGCTGAAGGACCGTTGCTTCCCAGTTACGTCCACTGACCCAGAGATGTTACAGGTTCCGTCTCTTTTAAAGGGGTCCATCTAGCGGGACCAAGAAGAAGGGCCTTCTCTGTGGTGGCTCCTTCCCCGGGGAACATCACCCTTGCAGAGATAAGTTTGGCTCTTTCTTTTGGCACCCTTTCAAAAGGCCCTGCAGATGTGGTTTTCCCACGAACCCTAGGGAGCTGGGGATGATACGGAGCCTGTCGAGCGGCTGGTTTGATTGTTGTTGCTCTGTGTGTGCGGGGGTTGGGGGGGGTTTATTGGGTTTCGTCTTGGGGGTTTTGTAAGCTCCTGAAACCAACCCGAGCGAGTTGGAGCAGCTATATAAATTTTCTTAATGTAATAAATATATAAACGGCCAGCAGGTGCCCTCTCCGCGGGCATCCTGGCATCGGCGCAAGGTTACCTCAGGGAGTCCGCTGTCTATCCATCCAGCGTTCCTGAAGGCGAAGGGCCTCCCCAGGAAGGAGCCCAGGGGCCAGCTGCCTGCGAAGAGTTCGGATTCCAAGAGGGGCTCCCCAAAATGTTGGCTGAAGATGCGGCCGGACGAGGAGCCGGGGTAGAGCCGTCTACGGAAGAAGGGGTGGTGGATGGTGACATCCATCTCCCCCCAAGGAAGCGGCCGGTGGCAGTGCATACCGGCGAGCCGAGGGGGCCTGGCTTTATATGCTTCCCTGGTGCCAGGCTTTGCCCTGGCTAAATCCTCCCAGCCCATGATGTCAGAGAGCCCCCCCTGATCCTGCTTCTCTGCCTGCGTTGGCCGGCCATTGGCTGGGGGGGGTGAGCTGGCAGAGGCATCTCAGCGCCCGCATGGCGGACGGAAAAGAACACAAGTGAAATTCTAGCTGGTCAGCAGAAACAGCTTCTCTCCTGTCTCTGGAAAAGAAAAGAAAAGCTCAGACAGCGTGATCCGCATTCCTGCTCCTTCGGACGCCGGCGCGAATCCTGCCTTGACTATCTTTGTCTCGGAAAGAGCGCAAGGAAGCTGGCATCAGGCTGGCATTCGGTCATCCGGCCCACAACAGCCTCCTCCTCCTCCTCTTCCTCCTCTTGGGCTGAACCGGCCACGGGAAGGGACTCAGGACCTTGCACCCTCCCTGAGGGAGTTGAGTCATCTTGGCCAGATGAATGGAAGGCCTGCCAAAGGTTGGAAGATGAGGTCACCACTGTAACACTTGAGGATGATGGCCATTGGGTTAGAGAGCGCAAGGCGAGGCGGGGAAGAGAGAAGAGAAGGGCAAGGAAGGGCATGGAGGGTCACACTCCAAATATCTAATCTCTGTTGTGAATGTCAGAGCAAAAGGGTAAACAATCAATTGGTCTTGGGATGTTGCAAAGAGTTTTGATGGTAGTTTGAAGTTGGATTCAATGGATCCAAAACTATTTCCTTCCTTCCTTCCTTCCTTCCTTCCTTCCTTCCTTCCTTCCTTCCTTTTCCCTTCCTTCCTTCTCCTTCCTTGCCTTCCTTTGTTTCCTTCCTTCTTTCCTTCTTTCTCCATTTTCCTTCCTTCCTTTCTTCATTTTCCCTTTCTTCTCCTTCCTTCCTTCTTTCCTTCTCCATTTTCCTTCCTTCCTTTCTTCCTTCCTTCTCTATTTTCCTTCCTTCCTTCCTTTTTCCTTCCTTCCTTCCTTCCTTCCTTCCTTCCTTCCTTCCTTCCTTCCTTCCTTCCTCTCTCTCTTTTTCCCTTCTCTTGCTACCTTCTCTCTTCTTCCTCCCTCCCTCCCTCCCTCCCCTGTCCCCCAAAGCCCCCCTTCCTCTTGCAGACCCCTGGCTTCACCAGAAGGCTTCGGACGCAGCCTGGGTCCTTCGTTTCGGCCTTGGGGACCATCGGGGGTGGTGGTGTTGCTTCCTTGACCTCACCCCTGGACCAAATGCTTTTAATAGGACGGCGAGATAGAAGAGGTGAATCATTTTTTCCCACTGGTTTAAATTTAAACCTCTTTGCTCAAGCGGGCGAGAGACCTACGCAAGGCTGCTGTTCCTGCCAATCGTGACAGGACCTCCAGCTGAGCACGCCATGAATGTGGTTGGACCCGTTTTCCCTCTTTCTCTCTCTTTCGTTTCCTCTTTCTTCACCCCCAAACTATGTGAGGGTGTCAGCGCTGCCATGCCTTTGCCCCGGGAGCGGAGAGTTTCTCCTTGTCCGATCTGGAGTTACCTTTGCTGAGTCTAAACCACCCCCATCGCATTGATTTCAATTTCAAATCTTTATTGTCAGCGCACAACATATGTACAATGAGATTGGTGGAGCTCCCTCAGTGCACCCCCCCCCAACACAATACAACTCACAGTGAAGACAGAAAATCCCTAACCCAATACATCATATTAACAAAACACCCAGTCCTATTGACCCTACGCCGTTTCTGACAGATGGCAGTCCAGTGATGAAGCTCCCACAACCTGAAGGCAACTTCTGTTCCATGGGTTGATTGGTCTCACTGTCAGAAAACTCCTCCTTGTTTCCAGGTTGAATTCTCTCCTGGATCAGTTTTCATCCATTATTCCTTGTCTGGCCTTTGGGTGCTTTGGGAAACAGCTTGACCTCCTTCCTCCTCTCTGTGGCAGCCCCTCAAATCTTGGAAGATGCTATCCTGTCTCCCCTGGTCCTTCTCTTCACTAGACTAGCCATGCCCAGTTCCTGCAACCCTTCTTCATATGTTTTAGTCTCCAGTACCCTAAAATCATCCTGGTTGCTCTTCTCTGCACCCTTTCTAGAGTCTCAATATCTTTTTTTATTGTCTGTCTGTCTGTCTCTCTCTCTCTCTCTCTCATCTATCTATCTATCTGCTATCTATCTATCTATCTATCTATCTATCTATCTGCTGTCTATCTATCTATCTATCTATCTGCTATCTATCTATCTATCTATCTATCTATCTATCTATCTATCTATCTATCTGCTATCTATCTATCTTCTATCTCTATCTATTTTCTCTCTCTCTCTCTCTCATCTATCTATCTATCTATCTATCTCTATCTATCTATCTATCTATCATCTATCTATCTATCTATCTATCTATCTATCTATCTATCTATCTCCTTGACACAATTTCCAGACGGTGAGAAGAGGGTGGGTTAAATAAACCTTCCTTTGTCATCAGATGCTGGGAGACCCAGAACAACGGCTTCCACTCTGCAGCTTCCTGAGTAATTGGTAGTTCTCCTTGGAAATCAGATCCTGGGATCATGAAGAAAGCTCTGAGTAGAGGACCTGTCCATGGTTACTTGGAAATACGACCTGTTCCCAAGTCAAGTCCTTCCTGTCCTGGTGTGTTTTCACTCGACAAGTGTCAGTTAAGGAACATCTGAGTCAGCCTGGATTCAGCAATAAACGTGCCTATTTATATGCAACCGTGAGGTCAACAAACACATGTTGTGACTCTGTGAAAGGGTGGAATGGATATGTAGCACAACAGTTTGGTTAGGTTTTGAGTGTGAACTTTTGAAGAAGAAGAAAAAAAAAGAAAACAAGTTTCCAAAACTTTATGCAAGATAAATTCCGAATTTTCTTTTCAGGAGCCCTTTGGAATAAAGAAAGGCATTGCGTATTGTTGAAAAATTGTATGGCAATAAACCCCTAAGATTATTCCTAGACGCGAAATAATCAGAGGTGAAATCTAGCAGGTTCTGACAGGTTCTGGAGAACCCATAGCAGAAATTTTGACCAGTTCGGAGAACCAGCAAATGCCACCTCTGGCTAGCTCCAGAGTGGGGTGGAAATGGAGATTTTGCAGTATCCAAACCAAACCACACCCACCAAGCCACGCCCACAGAACCAGTAATAAAAAAAATTGGATTTCACCACTGGCAATAATGCTTCCAGGTGCAGTCGCTGTCTGTCAGCATTTGGGAGCAGTGAAGGTTTGCAGCCTGATCTACAGATGCAAATGTAAGATGTACTACGTATTCCATCCTAGGATTTTAAAGGTTTATGGGAGCTGAGATTTATGGGAGCTGCAGCTACTGAAGCACTAAGGTCTAGGGTTGCACGAAACCTCAAAACTCTTGGGGACTTGCTTGTCACTTGCAAGCTGTCAAGAGGGAGAAACTGGATTTGTTTTTGTTCTGTTCTGTTTTTTTTTAATAGCCAGGCGAAACAAATGGAGTCAGATTTCAGTTCTCTGAGGATGGCGTCCAGCGACACCCTCAAATCTGGCAAAAAGAGATGTTGAGACTTGGTGGGAATTTCCGCAGACAAGAGAATATTCACAAAGCAGAAAAGAAACATGACACAGACTTTATTCCATCAATGAGCTGATTAAAACAGGGAGGAGAAGAAATCTCGATGACTGCTGAGAAGGGTTTTACCTTTCTAAATTCATTTTACTTTGGCTATTTTACATATATATTGACCTTGATTTGTGCTTTGGAGAGAGATAGACAGCGAGAGAGAGAGGCCTAACTATTTTTCCTGCCATCCGTTTTCTGTCCAAGACAACCAGCAAATCTACTTTCCTGCCCACTGACAGATTCCAAAGCCAAGAGTGAAATCCAGCAGGTTCTGACAGTTTCTGGAGAACCGGTAGCGGAAATTTTGAGCAGTTCAGAGAACTGGCAAATGCCACCTCTGGCTGGCCCCAGAGTGAGGAGGGAATGGAGATTTTGCAATATCTTTCCCTCTGGAGTGGGGTGGGAATGGAGATTTTGCAATATCCTTCCCTGTGGAGTGGGATGGGAATGGAGATTTTGCAATATCCTTCCCTCTGGAGTGGGATGGGAATGGAGATTTTGCAGTATCCTTCCCTGCCATGCCCACCAAGCCACACCACGCCCACCAAGCCACGCCCACAGAACCGGTAGTAAAAAAACTTTGAATTCTACCACTGTTCAAAGCAATGGTGAAATCCTTCCCACTTTGCCATGCATAATGCATGACAAATGCACACACGCGCATTCACACTGCACACCAAACGCATGCTGCGCGTGGAAAAAGGAGGCTTGGGAAGGTAAGTAGAACAGCGAGTTTGGGGGGGGGAAACAGCTATGCCGCGCAAATTAGATTCACTGCTTTCTAGCGATTTTAATCGGCGGCACAGCTGTTCGTCGGAAATACCTGTTGGGACCAACCGGTAGCTTTTTTTTCTTTACTACCGGTTTGCCAAACCAGTAGCTTTTATCACTACCGGTTCGCCCGAACTGGTATGAACTGGTAGGATTTCACCACTAGTTCAAAGCGTTTATGAAAACATAGGTATAAAAACCAAGGGAACTGGTGAAGCTTCCTTTGAACGCAGTGTGGCTGCCTGCATCGAAATGTCCGGGATGATGTTTTCCTGAAGCTCAGAATTTGGGATTAGGAGCCGTAGATAGTAAGGAAGATGACTAAGACACACGGGAATCTTGACCAAAAGGGGCTGAAATGTTTTTTTTTAAAGTCCAGAGCAACAAGATAACATCCGGAAGTGGATTAGACAGAGATCTCCCTGATTCAGTGACCTATAAGGAGGAGGAAGAGGAGGGGATGGGGCAGCCTCATCAGCCTTTTAAGATTCTGCTATTATTGCCGATCTCATCACCGGTAAAAGTACTTTTAGCTTTCTTGTCCTTTGACTGCAGCAGAATTCATGGGGAAGGAAGCCTCATCAATTGTGTGCATGCCAAACTCTAATTCCTAATCAACGATGAACTAATTGTAGAAAGGTACACACCACACAAATATCTACCAGTTGTAAATATTGGATGTGCACTGTACCCAAGACTGAAATATGGTTAGCGTGTGGTTTTTGTTTTTTTTTTATTTGATTTATATGCCGCCCTTCTCCGGAGACTCAGGGTGGCTTACAATGCATTAAGCAATAGCCTTCATACTTTTGTATATTTATACAAAGTCAGCTTACGGTTGCATGAGTCCCAGGCACACCACTGTCTCTGGGGCTGTTCTGTGACAGCCAGGCTCAGATGCCACCGATGCCAGCTGAGCGTCTGATCTCTAGGGCAGAGGAAATGGGGCAGAGGCAGCGGCTTCAGCAGCAAAGCAGACAGACAGGCTCCAATCTCCGATTTCGCTGTGTGCAAACAAGGGGCATTTGCTACCCCAAAAGATGTGCAGGGGGGTTTCTGGTTTCTGAGCATCAGTATCTGTTACTGTGTTTCCCCGAAAATAAGACCCTGTCTTATATATTTTTTTGAACCCTGAAATAAGCACTTGGGCTTGGCCGATAGGGCTTATTATCAGGGGAGGCCTTATTTTGGGGCAAACAGGGTAAAACCCACACAGTTTAAACATTGGATTAGATTAGATTAACAGAGTTGGAAGGGACCTTGTAGGTCATCTAGTCCAACCCCCCAACCCAAGCAGGAGACCCTATCAGAGGTGGGTTTCAGCAGGTTCTGACCAGTTCTGGAGAACCGGTAACGGAAACTGTGAGTAGTTGGAAGAACCGGTAGTAAACATTCTGACTGGCCCCGTCCTCATCTATTCTCTGCCTCCCGAGTTCCAGCTGACTGAGACTTGGGAGGGGGGGTTTTGCAGAGCCTTGAGCATCTGGCCCTCCCTGGGGACCCAGCAAAGCAGCCGCCTGCCTATTTCGGTCCATCTTTTATCGCTTCCTCTCCCCTACGCCACCCTGGTGGAATTTGCTTGATCCAAGTGTCCAAGCCAGCCTGCCAGCCAGCCGGCCGGCCGGCTGCAAACTTCCCAAAGGAAGGCGTCAGAACAAGTGAGCATATCAAGACAGCTTCCCCACCATGGCTCAGCAGCACAGCCTGCCCCACGCCTACCCCATGAGCCCCGAATGCGACTTCGCCAACCCCAGCAAGATTTACGATCAGAATTTTGGAGAAGGTAAGACGGGCAGGGACATTCCCCCACTCCACCCCACCTCACCTTTCCAGGTTGCAGGTTTCAGATGTTTCCTGCTCTGGGATGGAAGGACCTTCCTGGAATAGTTAATCTGGGGTGCATTTTTCCTCCCCCCCTTCCCCATTTCAGTGTGCTAAAAAGTGCATCCTGAGCCTTGTACGGCTGGAGCCCGCTCTTTCCCAGGCCTTGGTTGTGTGGTTGTGTAGACGGAAAGAGGGAGACGATATTTGGATCAGCAACCACCCTTATGGAGACTTGGAAGATCCTGTGTTTGGGAAGGATTAGTTTGGGTTCATTTTCTTGGAGGGAGCCCTGCTGAGCATCCTACCCACCGTCAATGCTGGGTGAGGAGTGGAGAGGGACCATTTTGGGGGGAGGTCGGGGGAATGACACTTCATTCTGGAGATCCCAGCCTTGTAAAGTGGGTCAGTTGTCCAGAAGTAACTCAGTTTCGTAGATGATTCGGGCACGACTTAAAAGTTCCTTCTCGGCTGTAAGGTTTGTAGTATTTTTTTTTTATCATGCTGCTGGTTGTTTTTTCATAGAGTCATCGGATAGGGAAGCTTATTATATTACAGGGAACTTTCTGATCGACCGAGCTTGTCGATCAGAAAGGCAGTTCGGCGGTTCGAATCCCTAATACAGATCTCCTGTGTGTGCAGGGGGTTGGACTGGATGACCTCCAAGGTCCCTTCCAACTCTGTTACTGTTACTATCCTCCTTGCCTCTCCTGCCCCAAAGCTTCATAAAGGCAAAAGAGTTTTTCCCAAGGAACAGCTTGGCTTTACCTCGAATCTTGAAAGTTGGAAGGTTTCCCTTGAGGCTGTCGAGCTCAAGGCTGAGAGACCCAAATGAAAATCTTTCCAATGGCTGGCCATTTTTCTTCCGCTTCTACAGGAAGGTGAGAGAAGTCACCGCTTGTGGCTCTCGGTTGAATTCCTGAGGTCTGGAAAGTTTATTTATTTATTGGTTCGATTTATATGCCGCCTTTCTCTGGAGACTCAGGGCGGCTTACAATGCATTAAGCGATAGCCTTCATACTTTTGTATATACCTGCTTAGTAGGGCTTTCGCCCGCCCCTAAGCGGTGTTCTTTTTTATACAAAGTCAATTTATTGCCCCCACAATCCAGGTCCTCATTTTACCTACTTTGGAAGGATGGCAGGCTGAGTGAACCTTGAGCCTGGTGAGATTTGAACTCGCAGTAATTGCAGGCAGTTAGTGTTACTTAACAGTACTTTAATCTGCTGCGCCACCAAGGCTCTGGCAAGTTGTTTGCCAGCCTGCTTTTTGGTGGTTTATTTGAACGCTGGTGGCAACCATTCTTTAATTATAGAGAGATCGCTTTTAATGACTCGATTTAGCTGCCACCCAACTCCGAACAACTCTGGGCAGCTCACGATATAGTAAAAAAAAAAAAAAAAGATAGAACGAGGAGCAAAGCGAATAAAGGACAAAGGAAAATAAGTACTCCGAAAGCACGAGGGCGATGAAGATACGGCTGCAAAAGGTTTTTGATTTCTCCTTGGTGAGAAGCTAATAATAATCTCCATCTGGCTGCAGACAAGGAGATGTTTCTGCCTGGTCCTCCATTCCCTGCCCATCCCTCCCCTTCCCTGGCACAAACAGAGCTGGTGGAATGCAGTCGGTTGGCACGAAGAGGGAGCTTTTGGAGAAAGAAAGAAAAAAAAACACGCTGCTGCTGGCCGGAGACTTTGGGAAGCCCACTTAAATGCTGAAAAGCCCAGCTGGCACGCGAGGCTGAAACGCCCCTGGAAGGAATGCAGAGGCAGCCATCAACTCCGCCACCCCCCTCCCAGCCCCGTCGGGCAGCCTACGGGGGTGGGGGTGGGGGGTGGAGCTCTTGGCATGAACCGGTGGAACAACTGTCTTGCACAAGCAGGGGTGGGGGCGGTGGGGTGTCTTTCTTTGTGGCCCGGCTAATTGTGCCAGCCAGGGCCTCCCGGCATAACCAGGATAGAGCCCACTTGGGGAAGAGAAACTGGCAGAAGTGGGAGACGGGGGAGGCCGAAGAGATTGGGACTCTGCAGGGTGGGAGAGAGAGAGAGATGATGTTCCCTAGCTGGGTCATGAAATGTCTTCAAGGAAACAACCAAGCTCAGAAGAGCCCCAAGGACCTCTTATAAACCATCATATACGTTTAAGCCACTACCCTCGTTTCTTCTAGGCCTTTCCCCTGGAGATATTCTGGCTCCGACTCTGTACCACGGTTACTACATCAGGCCCCGGATCAACAAACAGCTGGAACGAGGGATTTCAGAGGTCACCCTCAATGAACACAAATTCCAGGTTTTCCTTGACGTCTGCCAGTTCACCCCCGATGAAATCGCTGTCCGCACCGTGGACAACCTCTTGGAGGTGACGGCTCAGCATCCTCAGAAGGTCGACCGACATGGATTCATCTCCCGTGAATTCACCCGGACCTACATCCTCCCCTTGGATGTCGATCCTTTGTCGGTCAAAGCCACCGTGACCCACGATGGCATCCTGAGCATTGAGGTCCGGCGGACGGGGAAGGAACTGAAGGCCAAAGTCAACGAGGTGGAAGTCACCTGCCAAGGACAACCTGAAAGGAAAGAAGGAAGTTCAAGAGAGATCTCAGATCCCTAAAACATCCTTCTAGGATGACCTAATTTTGGTCAGTTTGAGTAGGTGAGTCTGGAAGTGGTCTTTCATGGACCTTTTGCTGTCTCCTTGGCCTCTTCTCCTCCTCCCCAAATATCTTGGGCTTTCATTCCAAGAAGCTTCTCCCACCAGGTCTTCAGAGCTACAGCTTATCTTTTCACATGTCTTCCAACCCTTCTTTCATCGAAATATTATTCCCAGGATTATAATGGAAGACAAGACAGTAAAGCCCACTGTACCAGTTTGAAACTTGTGATATGGGTAAACCGGATTTCTTTTCGTTTTTTCATTCTGAAGGGGGTTCCATAATTCCTACCATTTTTTCTGCCAATGGGCTAGGCTGATGGGAGTTGTGGTCCAAAGCATTTGGAAGACCAGTAGATTGGAGAAGATGGCACTCACAATGTTGCTGGCATTAAGACAGTCTCAAATGATTAAACCTTACTTTCTTTACCAAAGAATTAATCAGCCAACCTGTTGAGATGGTCTTAGTTTAACTACCCATCGTAATTCCTTCCGTTTTGAAATGATCTTTTTATTTCTGAATTCTGTAAAGCTTTATTTACCACCCTTTCTTTTGTTCTTAGCTTCTTTTACTCATCCGTTGATGATTAAATGAGATTTTAAAATAAAAAATAAATAAAGCAAAGAGCCTGCTTTCAGAACTACTGATGAATCATAACTTGGGAGAGGAAAGAAAGTAAACAAATAAATGCAAATAGTTCAACACAGAGTCAAAAAAATCCCACATTCACCTAACTCTAGACTACTTAGCTGAAGTTTTCACCCAATCAACTTTTCCCATTACACTGACAAAAAGCAAATTTTCCCGTCTCTATTAGGATAGAATAGAATAGAATAGAATAGAATAGAATGGAATGGAATGGAATGGAATGGAATGGAATGGAATGGAATGGAACGGAACGGAACAGAATAGAATGGAATAACAGAGTTTTGAAGGGACCTTGGAGGTCTTCTAGTCCAACCCCCTGCTTAGGCAGGAAACCCTACACCACTTCAGA
>WNWU01000071.1:2190705-2213561 GCA_012654045.1 Ptyas mucosa
GATACTCCCCAACTCCTCTAGAGCCGTGGGACTACAGCTCTCCAATATTTGGGAGGTATTTAAATGGAGGAGGATAGCCTCGTGAGTATAGTGGACTCCCAAAAGGACTCGCAATGTCGGAAGAGCGAAACAAGCCTAAAGAAATCACCCTTGGCTCTTTTGCTTTGCTGTTGGATACACACTACTGTTGAACTTCAAAATATTGTCACAAATAAGATTTGTTTGTCTCTGTGTTTTCACAGCTAGTGAAACTAGGAGTGGAAGACGTGAAATTCGCTTTCCAGATCCAATTTTGGACGAAAGAAAGTTTCTTTTATCTGCGGCTACGCCACAGAATTTTTAGCCTGCAAAACAATCTAGTTTACACCTTTGGCTAAAGAGGTACCATATATTTAACAGCTAATCCAATGTTTTGTGAAGAAGCACAAATAAATTGTCCTAAGTAACAGAGGAATTAGCTTTCTTTTTAAGAAAACAAACACTAAATAGCCGAAACGTGATCCCCAGTTTTGTTCTAAAAAAAAGTTTCCCCGATAATTTATGTTTATTATTTGCACTGTTTTATCAATCATGAAGACACATTTTCTGTGTTTCCGAATCCTATTTATATTTATTGAACTGGAATGAGATCAGGTTAGAAATTGGGGTGAGATCTCTCAATGCTCGACCCGCTCAAATATTATTTTAAAAGGATCACAGCGCTAGTCCTCAAGGCACCCGGAAAGAATCTAAAAGATGTGAAGTGTTTTTTTTTTTAAATTTCTAAACTCTATTTATGACTTTAAAAGGTTTTCTCAGGATTGTGACTATTGAGATTCACAGTGACAATAATTATATTTAATTTAAAAATAATTTGGTAAACACAGACGGCATTTCGGTGCAATATAAATGAAATATTGGAGGAGACAATATTTGCACAGAGCCTGAAGTATGAGGACTCTTCCCAACTTAAAATAAACTGGGGAATGAAATAAATACCAGTTGTTTTAATGTTCCTTTGATGCAGTTATGTTTGGGCAGGAACATCGGTGTAAGCCAAGAGCCATTCAAAAACAGAGATCCAGTGTGAACAAACCTTTGAAAGCATCACAACTAAATATGGGAATATTGTATGCTCTTTTTAAAGTACTAAATCCACTTTAAGGTATCAGTGTCCGGTTGTTTTCAAGCTAATTTATACAACACTTTTACAGAAACAGCACAAAAATGTCCTTTTTTGAAAAGAGTTAGCATCTGCAAACTCTCTGAATTCTATATGGATGCAGGCAGGCTGATCAACCTGTTCATTTTAGCTTTGGAGATGCAACCTTGCAATAATTATCCTTCAATATCAGGGTTAATTTTTAGCCAGCCTCACTGATACGTTATGAATTGCTTAAGAGTGTTTCAGCCTGACTCATTCTGCCCTTCTAAAGTCCACGAGAATGGATGTGGGTGAAATGTTTTTCTAGAACTTCTGAAGGAATGTTTTGTTTTATTTTATCTGGCCCCATTGTTTCTTTGTTTTTTGTTTTGCTGGTGTTTATATTCACACATGCTTTTCATAATGAACAACTCTTGATCTGAGCACAGGCTGTTTTCTCTTGCAAATAATTGGAGTAACTGGACAGTTTCCGTTGGCAAAATCATAATAAAATGGAGCAATTACTCTGTTAACCATTATATGAAGGAAATGGATTCTGGGATCCTTTTCAGCAGCCCCCAAGCTGAAAGGTATTAAAATCTGTGTATCCCCTTTTTCTAATTATCAATACTTGTTCAGACGAATAGTTTAATAACCCTAGAAGTTCTACTAAGAGGAAAATTTTCTGGGAAGTAAGTCTGTGTCTGGAAAAGTCTGTTTTCTTCCTTCTTTCGGTGTTTAGAGAAATTATCGGAGATAGTTAATAATTTCCTGGCTCCTGGTTCATGAGCTGCACCTTTTATTACAGAAGAATAAATATTTTTTTATAGTTAACCCTGGAGGCTGTGTTGATTTTATTATGGGGGGAAATGTCATCCTTCCCTTGGGTTCCTTTTCCTTTTCCTTTCTTTCTTTCTCTCTCTCTCTCTCTCTTTCTTCCTTCCTTTCTCTCTCTCGTTTCTTTTTTCTTCCCTTCTCCCTTTCTCTCCCTTTCTCTCTTTTCTTCTTTCCTTTCCTTCCCTTTCCTTTCCCTTTCTTTCTTTCTTTCTTTCTTTCTTTCTTTCTTTCTTTCTTTCTTTCTCTCTCTCTCTCTTCTTTCCTCTTTCCTTCCTTTCCCTTTCTTTCTTTCTCTCGTTTCTTTTTTCTTCCCTTCTCCCTTTCTCTCTTTTCTCCTTTCCTTTCCTTTCCTTTCCTTTCCTTCCCTTCCTTCCTTCCTTCCTTCCTTCCTTCCTTCCTTCCTTCCTTCCTTCCTTCTTTCTTTCCTTTCTTCTCTTATCATCAAGGTGGATTGCCTATTGGGTTAACTCCTTCTGACTTGGCTTCTACCAGCAAGTTGCAAACAACTGCCTCCCTCTTTGTGTGTTCGTGTGAGATCACACCCTCCAACTTCACATCCCATGCATCAAACAAATTTCCAGTCGGGGTGTGTGCATGTATTTATATTTTATATTTATATTTGTAATTCATTTCCATCCGGCTCTCCAAAGCCACCACAACTCAAACTGGCAGCAACACCGACTCTAAACGGAGCTCTGCAGCCAGTTCGGCTCGTGCATTCTGCTTTTGGCGATCCTTTTTGACAGCAGAGCCTGTCAGCCGGTGCAAAAGGAGTGTTGTATTTGTGTCATTTAATCTGGATTTAAAATTTAGCTTTCTGCAAGAGGGAGGGTGCGGTTTGCGGTCCAGCCGCCAGGGGTCGCCGCGGCGCGCGTCTCCACGGCAACGGGAACGCGCTGGGATGGCCGGCTACTCCCGGGAGGCGATGCAATCCCGCCGGGCCCGGCCTGGCGTTGCTGCTGGCGGGGAGACCCCAAAGGTGGGTCGGGGGGGGGGAAGAGCGCCCAGTATTGGGTCCATGGGGGCTGGACCCCCGAGCCTGGCCTCCTCTGGGCAACCCTGGGGCTTCCCTTGCCTGGGCCAGGCCGCTTTTCCAAAAAGGGGTGGTGGTGGGGGGTTTCCAGGGTTACAAAAGTTTGGGGGGCTCACAGGGAACGGACTTTGTAATGTTGCAAAAATTGGGGGTGGGGGTGGGGGAGTGGGAGGGCCAGCAGGGAATGGGCTGCAATATTGCAAAAAATGAGGGAGGGGGAGGAGGGGAGAGCAGGGAATGGACTTTGCAAATGTTGCAAAAATTTGGGGAAGGGGCAGCAGGGAATGGTATAATATTGCAAAAGTTTTTGGGGGGCCCCCACAGGGAACGGACTTTGCAATGTTGAAAAAAATGGGGGATGGGAGGGCCAGCAAGGAATGGACTGCACTATTCCAAAAATTGGAAGGGGTGGGGGGACAGCAGGGAATGGGCTTTGCAATGTTACAAGAAATTGGGGAAGGGGCAGCAGGGAATGGTGTAATATTGCAAAAGTTTTGGGGGCTCACAGAGAACGGACTTTGCAATGTTTCAAAAATTGGGGGCTCACCAGCAGGGAAGGGGTTTCGCAAATAGTCACAGAGTTGTTGGATTTAAAGGCGAAAGGAAGATGTTGGGGAGAAGGGGGGCTCTTTTGGGGAGGTGGAGAGTTTGGGTCTGGCTAGGATATGGCAAAGATTTCTATTTTATTCCCCCCCCCTTCCTTTAGAAGGTCAGGCTTTTGTTATTTTTAAATTTGGGAGGGGGGTTTGTGGGAGTGAATTTCTGGCTGGTCTTCCAGTGGAAAGGAAATGTCCCTATGGATAATCCATGGGGAAAAGGGGATACAGGCAGTTCTTGACTTACCACAGTTCATTTAGTGACTATTCGAAGTTACAACGGCACTGAAAAAAGGCACTTATGACAATTTTTCACACATATGACCTTTGCAGCATTCCCGTGGTCATGTAATCAAAATTTAGACGCTTAGCAACTGACTCATATTTATGACGCTTGCCGTATCCCGGGGTCACATAATCTCCTTTTGCGACCTTCTGACAAGCCAAATCATTGGGGAAGCCAGATTTACTTAACTCATTTAAGAACTGCATTGATTCATGTAACAAATGTGGTGAGAAAAGTCGTAAGATGGGGCAAAACTCACTTAACAAATTTTTCACTTAGCAACATAAATTTTGGGCTCTATTGTAGTCGCAAGTTTGAGATCTACCTGTGTTTTATTTATATATATATATTTTTATTTTCTGAGGAGTGGATTTCTGTGCTGGTTTTCCAGTGGAAATCTGTGGAAATTGTCCTTGTGAATAATCCTTGGGGAAAAGTGGATATTAGGAAACTTAAGGATGACAAATTCATGGGTCTTACTGGGGCACGTTTGTTCCTTCCAATTTATTTTTAATCCCCCTGATAGAGAACGTTTTAGCTCAGGGAAGCACCAGCTTTCGATACCTCCAATTAAATGTAATTATGAATTATTAAATGGTTAAATTTAGTGCTTTCATATGAGCATGGAGAAGAGCCTGTAATAGATCAGGCTTATTAGTTAGGGTATATATATATATATATATATATATATATATATATATATGGCATAATAAATCATTTTTACAGAGGCAATTTGGATTTTTTTTCTTGATGGTGAACTATAACAAGGGAAGGAAAATGCATACTGTATGCAGCAGATACGTTAACAAAAGTTAATCAGCATTGCTAGATAGGTTTTAACATTGGGGAGAAATTTTTCAGGGTCCTTCCCTACTCTCAAAGAACCAATGAATTTTTTTTTCAGTGTACAGTCTGGCTGTAAATATAAGAGGTAGTCCTCAGTTTAGGACCACCATTGAGGTAGGAATGTCCATTGATAAACGAGGCAGGGGTTAAGTGAGTGGCAACCGATTTTACAAGCCTTTTTGCCATGGTTGTCAAAGCGAATCACTGCAGCTGTTAAGCGAACCACATGGTTATTAAGTGGATCACTGAAGTTGTTGAGTGAATGATGTTAAGTGAATTCAGCTTCTCCCATTGACTTTGGTGGTTAGGAAGCCAGCTAGGGAGATCGCAAATGGTAATTTATTTATTATTATTAAAATATATTGGCCGCCCATTTTATCACAGGGTAACTCAGGGTGGCTTACAATCATATATCTACAGTATATATCTATAGTATTTCTTTCTTTCTTTCTTTCTTTTTTTCTTTCTATCTATCTATCTATCTATCTATCTATCTATCTATCTATCTAATCTATCTATTTTATCTTTCTCTAATCTATCTAATCTATCTCTATCTATCTATCTAATCTATCTATCTATCTATCTATCTATCTATCTAATCTTTCTATCGAATCTATATCTATCTATCTATCTATCTATCTATCTATCTATCTATCTAATCTTTCTATCGAATCTATCTCTATCTATCTATCTAATCTTTCTATCTAATCTATCTCTATCTATCTATCTATCTATCTATCTATCTATCTATCTATCTATCTAATCTATCCAATCTATCCATCCAACCATCCATTGTATCTATATCATCTATGTATCCTGATCTCTCTATCTGTCTTTGTATCTATCATGTATCTCTATATCCATCCATCCATCTATCTATCTGGTATAGGGTTTCCTGCTTGAGCAGGGGGTTGGACTAGAAGATCTCCAAAGTCCCTTCCAGCTCTATTCTGATTGAAATTAAAATTGGAATTAAATTGAAATTGAAAAATCTGTATCTATATCTATATCTCACATATAGATATAGATTTTTATATATCACCTTCTCAAAGCAGCCTATGTATAATTAAAGGGATATGCTCTTTGACTGTTCCTGATGTTCTATTAACAGGGTTTCCCAACTTGGCAACTTTAAGACATGTGGACTTCAACTCCCAGAAGTCTAAGGCCAGCATGGGTGGACCAGGAATTCTGGGAGTTGAAGTCCCACATAGGGTGCCTGGGGATTTCTGGGAGTTGAAGTCCATACATTTTTAAATTGCCACATTGGGCAACCCTGTTCTACAAGCACAGACCTGTTCTGCCAGCAGCGACGATCGTGGTGCTCCCGCAACATCTGCTCTTCACATACCTGGTTTTTATTTTCTCGCAGGTGGCACAGACAGCTTGAAGTCTTTTAAGACGGAAAATGGACCTCGGCTTGCTAGAAGATCTCTCCCTCTCTGCTCATCCAGGTTTCTAAGCGCCAGCATGGAGATCCCAGCTGAGGAAGGAAGAGCTGGTTATTCCTCACAGCCCAAAGAAACTTCAGTAAGTCTTCCAACAATTCACAAATGAAGGATTTGAAGGTTAACGCTAATAATAATTGATTAAACCTGGACCTTGCCCAAATCTCAATGACTGCGCAACCATCCAAGAAAGAAATTATGATAAAATCGACAAAAATAAAGATAAGATTACAGCTAGGGCTCACTGGAGTCTTTGACTCCCAGTGATTGGGGTCCTTGGTGCCTGGTGATGCCCAAAAGAGCCTCCCATGTGCCAAGTAGTCTATCTTCATAATGAGGGCAACCCATGAGATGTGCATCCATAAATAACCTTGCCCCGTATTGGTTAGGAGCAACATACAGTTTGGTCTCACAAGGCAGCTCTGAAATTCTTACAATCAGAGGATTCATGTTAGTTTTTAAAATATGCAGATAAAAAAATTAGGAATGATATCGGAATATATCAGACATGGCACATACCGTGTCTGGACAGGGAAAAGAAGGTATTTGGGGGCAGAAGGATTTATTTTATTAGAATTGACCAGCAGAGGTCATTGTCAACCAGGTGTAAATGTACATTTTAGGTTGCTAAGCAACTCCCTGCTACAGTAAAATCGCTGCCTGTTTTCCTTAATTTTTGCTTATTTGAGGCTGCATGAACAGGTATTTCTGTGGCTGTAAGCTTTACAGAAGTACTTTTAGCTGAACGTTTGAAGTTTATTTTTGGAATGGATTAAATATTATTTGGAATCAAAAATTGGTTCAACTCACTTCCCGACGGCCTTGCTTAGCACTGGGAATTCTATTTCCTAATTATGGACGTAAATTGAAGTTTTTTTGGGGGGTGATGGTGCCTCATGCTAGGACTGGGGTGTCATATTTTCATTTCTTTTCTCACTCTGCCCATTCCTGTTGACAGCTGATCTCTTTCCTAAGCTGGTCTGAGCAGCTTTGCTCCAATGACCTCATTTATTATGATTTCTGGAGATGAATGAAAGGCGGTGTTGTGCCCCTTGCAAACCCAGGGGCAGGACCAACTCTCCGGAAAAAGGTCTATTTTCATTTGCAAAAAAAAAAAACCAAAAACCCAGAGTCCATTGATATTGTGCTCAGCAAATCCGGAGATCAATTTCTCAGCTTCCCGCTTCTTAAAGCCAGTTTCAGATTTCAGGGCTCGATCCAAGATTTCCTCTTAAGCGCTTTGAAATCTCAGCCTGGCAGAGGAAAAACCCTGCTTGAAGGAATCAAATCCTTTGGGGAAAACCAGAATATCAATTTTTATAAGGCTGGTTTTTGGGGAAAGATCAAAGAAGGAAGAGAGGAATGTTATTTTTGAGGGGTATTTCTCTTGCGTGTCTAAAATCAGCAGTACGTTATATGTACTGTGGTTCTGGAATGACACAGGAGGTCCTTGACTTACGAACGGTTGCTTAGCAACCGTTCGAAGTTACGACGGGCTCTCCTAAAGCTACATACAACCCGGTTTCAAAATTAATATTTGGGTTTTCCCCGTAGTCACGTGACTGCAGTTTGGATGCTTAGCAACCAGTCCAACTTACGGCCGTTTGCACAATTTCACAGGTGTGATTTCATGATGATTTTGCCTTGCAAAATCTGCCCCATGGCCGATAACAGGTTTACTTTAATGACGGTGGTGATTCTCTTAACAATTGCTGCAAAAAATTTGGGTCTGGCCGTGTGGTCGCCTGCTGTACGACCATCACAACTCCTAAATTTCGGTGCTCAATTGCGGTCATAACTCAAAAGACTGCTTGTTTGGAGCCTAAGTGTAAAAACCTCAACCCACAGTCCACCCATCAAGATTGCTTAGCCTGCCCTGTTTGCGTCTCTTTCAATATTTATACGGCTTTGAAGAGAGTTCATCCTGGCAGCAAGCATCTCAGCGGAAATTTTGAAGGATTTCAGAATTTATGGAGAGAAAAATAGCCTTTTTTAAAAGCTAAGTGCTAAGAACGAGAGACAGCTGTCCCAGGTTTGCACTGAAAAGTCACCCTTGTTTTCCACTAATAAGTCCAATTTGGTTTAATTAGCTACGGCTCCCTTTTCCCCCTGAGATTATACGAGGAGATGACTTTTGACATGCTGCAGTCGTTAATGTTTTAGTATTAGGGTTTTGCGGGCATTTTGATTAGATCGGGGTCAGCAACCTGTGGCTCTGAAGCCGCATGTGGCTCTTTCACCCTTCTGCTGCGGCTCCCTGTCGCTCAAAATATGCATCACAACCGCCAAAGTGCGACACCTGCTGGCATACGATTTATTGAGCTTTTCAACCCCCGGCAGGCCAACCATGGATAAATCCAAGAAAAGAAAAGTTTCAGAAGAAAACAGAACGTTTAATTCAACTACATTTGCTAGTTTTGTGGCCGCTTGAGAAATAGTCGGGCACGGGAAGGGTTTTGTGGCTCCCGGTGTTTTCTTTTGTGTGGGAAATGGGTCCAAATGGCTCTTTGAGTGTTTAAGGTGTTAGACCAGCGGTTCCCAAACTGTGCGCCGCGGCTCCCTGGGGAGCCGCGCTATCGTCATAAGGGCGCCGCGAAATATTCCGCCCGCTGGGTCTAACGTCTAATGCGCATGCGCAGTTGCAAGTCGGATTGCTTATGGGAGCCGCGCAGTTGCAAGTCGGATTGCTATGGGAGCCGCAAACCCAAAACGATTGGGAACCTCTGTGTTAGACAATAATAAACATCCTTTTTGTAATACGATATAGGGAGGTGGCCACATCTGAGCGTCATAACTTTAGAAATAGTAAAAAGGTTGTGTGGTAAATGTTCATTTAACACTGGTGCATTGTAAGCAAGTAAGGAAGACTATTGCCTGACTAGGTGGCTCAGTGGCTAAGACACGGAGCTTGTCGATCAGAAAAGCCGGCAGTTTGGCGGTTCGAATCCCTGGTATAGGTCTCCTGGGTGAGCAGGGGGTTGGACTAGATGACCTCCAAGGTCCCTTCCAACTCTGTGAATCTGAATCTGAATCTATGTTTGCAACTATTGGAGAACAGTCGTCTGTTGACTTCACTGAGAGTCTTTCTTTGAAGCCGCCCTTTCCAGACAGGAAAACAGAAAAATGCTTCCTTGGGTTGGTTGATTGAAAAAAAATATATAAATGTATATACCGTAATCAGCTCTGCAGACAGGATTATTCCTGAGGCTGACCTGATTAATTCCCCATCTGTTTTCTCAACAGTGCTGAGAGACCCCTACCCCCATTAAATTGTTTTTAAAAAGATGGTTTTGTTAAAAAAAAAAATGGGATGCTTCTAAGAAGAGATTGGACAGCCACTTGTCTGAAATGGCATAGGGTCTCCTGCTTGAGGAAGGGGTTGGACTAGAAGATCTCCAGAGTCCCTTCCAACTCTATTGTTCTGTATTCTAAACAAAGAGAAAAAAATTATCTTCCAAAAAAGAAGAGGGAAGTAAAGTCATTTACCGTGTAGAGCAAAAGTTTCTTTGCATGATCCCATTTTTAGTTTAGTTTAGTTTAGTGTAGTTTAGTTTATTGTCATTGCACCTTGTACAACGAAATTAAATGCCATCTTCAGGGTCCATTATAACTACCCTGTTTCCCCCAAAATAAGACCTCCCCTGATAATAAACCCAATCAGGCTTTTGAGCGCATGGCAATAAGGCCAAGCGCTTATTTCAGGTTTCAAAAAAAAATATAAGACGGGGAAACACGGTATAAAAATAAAACACAAACACACATCCTTTACATTCTATGCAATTGAACCGAAAACCCGATATTGCATTAATATTGCACTATACGGTAGAATTAAGTAGAGTTACTGCCCTGGGACAGAAGCTGTTTTTCAGCTTATTTGTCCTGTTACTCATCTCGCCAAACGTGGCTGAGATATTAATTGCATTTTGTATTAAACCATCCACTTCCTGAGTCTTGCCAATTGTCTTATTGCCATAATTTTTGTGCAGATAAATAAATCAATTCTTTTCTACGTGCTGTTAACATTCATTGGCACTGCATAATCTCCACTCTGACCTTCTGTTCAGCTCTGCTTTTTAAAAGTCTAGAAATATGCAGAAAAAAGTTACTACCTGACTCTGTAGTTTCTTCCCCAAACCCCAAAAACTTTATAACCTTAAACTGTGTACTGTTGACCTCACCCCATTCCTAAGAGGTCTGTAAGGGGCGTGCTTAAGAGCACCAGCCTGCCTACCGTCCCTGTCCTAATATTCCTTTTTACTTACACTTTTCATGTATTCCAATTAGGTTTATACTTTTACCTATTATCTTATATATGCTTGACAAATAAAATAAACTTAAACTTAAGAGGAAGAGGAGGAGGAGGAGGAAGAAGAAGGAGAAGAGTTAAGAGGGCAACACAACTCACATCCCCAAGATTGCTGGGAGAACCAAACTTCATTTAGCTTTCTGTATCTACTCTGTGACTTTGTGAACTGTCATTTTAAATTACCGGTACCGGTTTCTTTTTACCTTTTCCTATAGTATTTCAGTCATGTCCATATTAAAAAACAAAATGAACGCACAATTTTTCATTGCTTGATTTCCATTAAGCTGGAACCCTATTTGCCCTAAGGAATGCCCCTTGGAATCGTGTAAATTCAAACAACGTGGCTATTCTGTGGGATCTATTAACTTTGCTAAGTGAGATCTACCTGCCAGGCATTGCGAAGTTTGTGCTTATAAATGAAAGTTAGTCCAAGCAGAAGTGTGTTCTGCTTGGACTAACTTTCAGCTTTTCCTTCCAGAGTTTCAAAGTTGGAAATCCCTGTTAACCTTTGGGCTCCTTTTAATTCTTATGTGTGTGTGTCTGTGTATATATTTTTTTTAATGCATTTCCCTTTTTTTTTAGCCAGGCCACTTTGGACCTCCCCCCTCCTCGCCCTCCCCTCCTTCCTTTAAGTGCTCGCAGCCTCTTTGCGTGGAGAGAGAGAGAGGCCGGCATATTCTGGAAATATGTTACAGATGTTTTTCCTGCCTTGTTCCTGGGACTTGCAGAAGGAGCTGTTCTGCGGGAACAGACCGCGAAGGCATCTCCCAAGCGGTTGCTCTCCTTGGAGCATGCCCAGTGTGAGCCTTGACCCGGGGTCCGGGATCCGCTTTGCAGTAAGGGGCTGCCCCTAAGGGACCCTGGGAGAGGTTGGCCATCAGCTGTGCATTTTCGCCTCCCGTGGAAGGAGGAAAACCGGGGTCTTCTCCAAGGCAGGAGGGAGGTGCTCAGCGTGAGCCAAGAACTCCGTGCTTGGGGTGGGAAGGCGTTGTGAAAAATGCTTGCCTCCCAGGCCCAGGAAAAACCGTGGGATGTCGTGCAGGAGAGCTTCTCGGAGGTAAAGGATGCGTCGGCTTCATCTCCAGGCAGTGCTCAGTTCCTCTGGGGAGGAGATGTGGGATGCGGGAGAAGTTGGAGGGAGAGGACTAGAGTGGAAATGCTGGGCAGTTTTGCCGGAGCTTTGCAAACGATCATTTGTTTTGGTGAGATTTAAAAATCAACGTTTCTCAAACTTTACTGACTTTAAGAGATGTGGACTTCAACTCCCAGCATTCTTTGCTGGCTGGGGAGTTCTGGGGGTTGAAGTCCATATATCTTAAAGTGGCTGAAATTGAGAAAAACCGGCTTAAATAATTCCCAGTTTGCTGAGTACGGGAGAAGGGAACTGTAAACTTTGCGGTGAGGTTTAGTCCTAATGTTCGGAACTTCTAATGAAAGCAGAAAGCTGGTGTGATAAGAGAATGGACAAGTTCTCCTTGGTGTTTGGATTCGGGTTGAGGATGCTTCAACTTCTTAGCAACGTTCTTAGAAAAAACAAATTGATTTGTGTCAGTAACCTGAGACTACTTGGTCTCATGAAGATGTGGTTGTCTTATTTGTTGGCGGCCAAAGCAAATTTTGGAAGGGGTTGGGAAAAACCGTGTTACATTTGCATGCCTGATTGTCTGAAGGGAATTCCCATCCAGTTCCTAGATATTTTGAGACGGAATTGCGTGGTCTGTCCACACCAAAGGATCATAGTTTGATGTCAGGAATGTGCATTTCCCAGAAATACAGAAAAATTCGGAGTGCCCAGCAAGATAGGAGAAGTTCATGAGTCGTCTGGAACTGTGCTTCATGATGTAGGTTGAAACTCCAGGAGATCCAGCTTTCAATTGACTTTGTTTTCACTCATACTAAGAGCAGCTGATGGACCTCTTTATAAATCTGTTTTCAGGTTTCAGTGGGTTTTTATTTTTCAACCCAACCCACGAATGCCAGTCCTGTACTTTGGCCACCAGATGTTCATCCTTCCCTTCACACAGCAGATACTACCATTAGTCTGGCTTGTTCTGAAAATAATTTCTCTTCCTTTTCTGTTGTGAGAGCTTCAAATATGGGTAGGAAATAGGATAAAGATGTTCTTATTCCAGCTTTCAAAGCATGTTTCCTGTGGAGAACTGAAGCTCCCATGACTTAAGTTCTCCGACTTCCTGCTAGTTCCTTAAAAATCAGCTCAAAGCTTCAAAGCTTCAAATGGCCCCATGTGGACTTTTCCTTGGGTACAGCATAAGCCTCTTTAGGGTGTGGCATTATATCTTCCCATCTTCTCTTCAAGCTGCTGGACATTAATGGGAGCTTGTTTTGCATTTTAAGCAATAATGCCCTTGTATTCCAACCCATTTAGTTTTGCTCCTAGTAATGTATGACTTGGTAAGAAGGCGCACCATTAATCACGGTGACGGGGGAGAAAAGTGCTTTTAAACAGCGTTGTACGGCAAGGAACATATGGCTGCTCCTCCAATAATCCCCTCGTCTTGTTTTCATTCATCCCAGCCAAAATGCATTTAGGCCCTGTGGGGAATTTGGCAGTCCATCTGCGTCTGGACTTGGGAAGGCTGGTAGACAAATTTCCTTTGTTTCTGCTTCTTCCTGCCTTCTTTTTGGTGGGCTGTGGGCTCCCAGACCACCTTCGTTCAACCCCAGGGAGTCACCCAGCCAAAGGGAAAAGGGGTCTCCCTTTTCTTGTTAGAAGAGGGGTTCGTTTTGCACCCCCAGAACGCGTTTTCGGGATGAGGAGGGCAACTCCATATTAGATCATGCCCAACTTTTAGAAGGAGAGTGTCCAACCTTGGCAACTTTAAGGCTTGTGGACTTCAACTCCCAGAAGTCCCCAGCCAATACGTAGCTGTTTTAAGATGTGTGGACTTCAACTCCTAGAATTCCTTGCTGGCTGTGGACTTCAACTCCCAGAATTTCTTGCTGGCTGGGGAATTCTGGGAGTTGAAGTCCACAAGTCTTAAAGTTTTGCTAAGGTTGGGAGACCCTGCTCGAGGGAAGAACTTGGGCTTCCTGCATGCATGTTAGACAGTTGTATTAACCTCTGAGCCACAAGTTCTCCTCCTTTCATCAGAGGATCCAACTGCCTAACATGGCAGGCAGCCCAAGTTCGAATCCAAGTAAGGGTATGGCTAGCTGATGAGAGCTAAATAGCTTGAAATAGATCTATACTAGTCTCCCTTTCTTTATCAGCGAAATATAAATTTGATATATATATATAGACATACATACATACACATACATACACACACATGTATACACACACATATATATACATAGAGCCTGAGTGGCGCAGCAGACTAATGCTATGGTTAAAAGTAGTATTTAGCTTCCAGGTGCCTGCAATTACTGCGAGTTCAAATCTCACCAGGCTCAAGGTTGACTCAGCCTTCCATCCTTTCTAAGGTAGGTAAAATGAGGACCCGGTTTGTGGGAGCAATAAGCTGACTTTGTATAAAATATACAAATGTATGAAGGCTATTGCTTAGCGCATTGTAAGCCGCCCTGAGTCTCCGGAGAAGGGCGGCATATAAATCTAAATAAATAAATAAATAAATAAATAAGTAAGTAAGTAAGTAAGTAAGTAAGTAAGTAAGTAAGTAAGCAAGTAAGTAAATAAATAAATAAATAATACACACACACACACACACACACACACACACACTCCTATGGAAGTTACCAATTTGGGCAGCCTAGAAGTTGAAGCCTGAATTATGGAGCTGCTGATTTGAGTTTATCATGATCTTGTGACTTGGACAGTCATAAAAGGAGAAAGAAAGTATTTATTTTCCTTGGAGGGAAAAAAGAAGTACCGGATGACAAACACGGGATGGAAGAGGCACATAAATGGCCTTTTTGTTTTATTATTATTATTTTTTTTTGAAGTTTTGGAATCGGTGGTGATTTCTGGGGGGGAAAAAAAGACCCTTTTTAATAATTTCTAATACTTGGAATGGGGAAATAGTTCTGAAGGCTGAGAATGAATTGGTTGATAACAAAACCTTTTAAAAGCTCTCCCTCTCCCATATTTTTAAAGCTAGATGGATGGAAAGAGATGGATGAGATGAGATTTATCACGGAGGAGAGAGGCTTTTTAATAAATGAATGAAATGTTGTCCTGTCTTTGGACAATTTGTTGACCGCTGCGGTATCTACCGTATATCTTGGTCCGTTAAGAGTTGGCAGCCAATACCTTTAAATCAACGAATAAACATTTCGCAGGCAGAATTCAGCACGCGCAGGCACGGATGGATAGAGGTTGGATACATAAAGCATTTCCGAAGGCTTCGTGGAGTTAAATACGCGTATCGAAAAGATCCGACGGACAACGCTTGCGTTTCAGAGTCTGCCCAGTTTCCTAAAGCGAACGCCAGAACTCCCATGTCCCAATCTATACCGGCTTCAGGGGGTTAATTGTTGAATTCGACAGCTGAACCCGACTTAATCCTGCCCCCTGATTGCCTCTCCTTGGAAACGGGCGGAAAAAAATCAGAGAGAAAATGTGCCAGCTATTTTTAAATTTCCAGAACTTGTTGCTAGGCACTGCGGCGTTACAAGGTGCTCTGGTTGGGCAGGGAGAAGCTGAGTGAAGAGAGAAGCTGAGATGGATCCCTGGTGCTCTCCCCACAGCCACAGCCACGTCCGATGCCACAAGGACCCGAGCGAGGATCGGAGCATCAATGCTTCAAGGGAGCTTCCTTTCCGGCTCTTCTTTGTTCTTCCGCTTTAGAATAGGTAGACCTGACACCAAGTTTTAAAACATTACCAAACAACCTGTGGCCCACTAGGTCATTGTTTCCGAGATATATCCTTATCTGTAGAGAGGAACAGAATGACCACGGGCAGGCCAAAATGCAGTGGGGGCAGGAATGACTTCCGACTTCCTGCTGGCTTCCCCATTGACTTTTCTTAGGGGAAGCTGGCAGGGAACATTGGAAATTCCTTCCCTTCCCTTCCCTTCCCTCCACTCCCCTCCCCTCCCCTCTTTCCCTATTATCCTTTCCCTTTCTTCCCTCCCCTTCCCCTTCCCCCTCCCCTGCCCTTCTCAGTCTTCCCCTTCTTCCCTTCCCCTTCTTCCCTTCTCTTCCCTTCTCTTTCTTCCCTCCCCTGTCCTCCCCTTCTCCGTCTTCCCCTTCTTCCCTCCCTTCCCTTCTCCATCTTCCCTTTCTTCTCTCCCCTCCCTTCTCTGTCTTCCCCTTCTTTCCTTCCCTTCCCTTTCTTTCCTATCCTCCCCTCCTCTCCCGTTCTTGGTCTTCCCCTTGTTCCCTTTTCCGTCTTCCTTTCTCTTCCCTTCCGGTAAGAAAGGAGGGATGGGGAAGGAGCAAGGGATTATGAGACTGGCTGGGAAACTGTCACGAAACATTGGAAAATGAAGATCACATGACCACAGCAGCTGCCGCAGCCGCCAATAACACTGAAGCAGCTACAACTTTGCATTGGTGGAGATAACCGTGAAGGTGAATCCATCAGAGGCAAGGGAACTCCTCAAAGAGGAAGTTCAGTCTTCCATCCGGTCATACCTGCCGTCTTCCATGCAAGGTTGGATGGCAACGAGTCTATTATAGAGACTAAGATGCCCAAAGTCAAGGCGGAAAAGCAAAGAGCAAAGACAGGGTGGGAGGATACCCAGGAGGCTACACATCCTCGTATTCTACTGCACCCTTTTCCTTGAGATGCTGTTTCCGCATCACATTGTGCCTGCTTGGAGTAGTGTGCATCTGGAAGGTAGGATCGGCCTTGTGCGTAGAGAAAGAATTTGTGCTGATGTCTACCATAAAGATGAAAAAAAAAGAAAGCTAGAACACTTAAAAGAATAGCACACGGACCTCCTTGATGGTAGGTTTCACCTAAAAGAGTTAACAGTGGAAAATTAAAATATTGTCGGAGAAGCAGTGGCAAAACCTGGGGGTGGAGTGAAAAGAGGAATCAGCCTAGAATCTCTACGTAGCCGCCAGCAAACTAAATCCAACCACTCCCTTGACTCTTATCTAATCCTACCCAGGCACTGACCGTTAGTTCAGAAGATTCCTGCGCATAGACTTTTAGCAATAAATCAGTTTCATTGAACCTTCACTGGTGGACCTGGTCATAAGATGTTAACAGAGAGATGAACAGCGTTGGAAGGGACCTTGTAAGTCATCTAGTCCAACCCACCCACCCAAGCAGGAGACCCTACACCGTATCTGACCGATGGCAGTCCAGTCTCTTCTTGAAAGCTTCCAGTGATGAAGCTCCCACAACTTCTGAAGGCAACTTCTGTTCCATGGGTTGATTGCTCTCACTGTCTCCTTATTTCTAGGTTGAATCTCTCCTTGATCAGTTTCCACCCATTATTCCTTGTCTGGTTTCTTTGGAAAACAGATTGATCCCCCCTCCTCTCTGTGGCAGCCCCTCAAATATTGGAAGACTGCTATTCTGTCTCCCCTGGTCCTTCTCTTCACTAGACCAGCCATGCCCAGTTCCTGCAACCGTTCATCGCATGTTTTAGTCTCCAGTCCCCTAATCATCTTGGTTGCTCTTCCCTGCACTCTTTCCAGAGTCTCAACATCTTTTTCATGCCTGACATACAGTATATATTGGCCTAAAGATATTAATAAGATCTTAAAAACCACCTGTGCAGATACAGGCCTTCTGGGAGATTCGTGTTCTCCATCATGAAGAACGAGAGTCAGAGTTTTAGTTTTCAACGATGGAAGTTCTATGGAGAGAAACCTTCCCCAGGGAGAGAAAAACGATCCGATCCAGACTAGACATAAGCTGACGTGATTCCTCTTTTTTGTCGTCTGCCGAGGTCTCCGGTCGTATAATGTTCCTTATCTTCATTAATAATCTCTTATTACGGATGCCACTCTTCCCCTTCTCGGTTTCCTCCGATTTCCATGCCGCGCCAAAAACAGAATGGAACATCTGGTCGCGGTTTAACGTACAAAAAGAAATCTGTAATTAAAAATGTCAAGGAAGCAAGCAACTTTAAAACTTAATTCATTAAAAATGCAAAGCAGGGATTTCCATTCGCGGGCAAAACCTTCCAGATGAAAAGCTTGCAAATTTGACCTGATTTTTGCCGCCAGACGGTACGATCTCGGTAATTAAAGCTCTTTAGACAAAAGGCAGAAATCGGCTGGGAGGGTTTTTTTTTTATTATTGATTTTTTTTTTTGCTTGCTTTTAAAATAGTAGCAGGGGGAAAAAAAAGAACAAAAGACAGAGATAATTGCGGTGCAAATGGGGTACGTTTGAGAAAGGAAACAAAATGCACAGAAATTGCTTTAGGAAATAAAAAATTCAACAATCCCATCTCCCCAAAGTATAATATATTATTACAGCTGTTAACAGTGACAATTCTATATATACATATTCAAATGTAATCATTATTTAAGCCTGCCTATATTTATTTCTGATATATTTGTAAAGCTTCCTTTTTTAACTTACTGTATTTTGCCTAAATTTATTTATTTATTTATGTCGCCCGGCTGTTGGCATTTTAGAACTGGGTTGTAAGTACCGATTGGGGATTGCGTCCGTTGTAATTTCAAACAGTCACTAAGCCGCTGGTCATAAAATGAGGACTACTTTATCCTTACTACATCTCCAGCAGAATGATGTCTTAAATCTTTTTCTTTACAAACATCATGGAGTCCAATACATTCTAAATATCGTTTCTGTGGGATCATTGGTAGGCTCTGAGATGGGTTGTTTTCTTGCAGACATTTCACTACCAAACTAGGTAACATCATCAGTGCTAGAAGGAAGAGGAGGAGGAAGTAGAAGTGGAAGTGGAAGTGGAGGAAGGAAATGAGGACTGTGGGTTCCTAGGTGCCCTCTGAGCTTGATTGTTTTCTTGTAGACCTTTCACTACCAAACTACGTAACATCATCAGTGCTAGAAGGAAGAGGAGGAGGAACTGGAAGTGGAAGTGGAGGAAGAATATGAGGACTGTGTGGTCTTAAGTCGTAATTTAAGGCCCGTTGACCCTCTTGCTGTAGGAGTTGAGACCCTCCCCTGTTTAGACAATACGGGAACTTTTATTCAACAAGCGATGTGGAAATAAGGGTGAAATCCGCACTTTTGCAAAGGCATGGCCATGGTTTTTGAAAACCCGAACTGCGGCGTTTTCCTCTTTCGTTAACGTGAGAACCCGAGCGATCTTGGGAAAACGCAGCCGTGTGTGGGCACCGTTTCCTTCTTCACCTTCTCGTGGTGAGAGAACCAGGGAGGGGAAGAGAGCATCGATGCCTACAGAATGCAAGATACATTTATTTTCAATCAAGATCCAGCCAGCCTTTCATTCTGCTCCAGGGAGCGTTACAGGGAAGCACTTTTTCCGCTATATTAACACAATTCGAGACGTGCGGGAGAAGTTATAAATAAAGAAGCAATTGCCCTAAATTCTTTTCCTTTTCACATCCCAGAAATCTTTTTATTTATTTATTTTTGGTTGGGGGTCTTGTGTCGTTTTCTGCTTTCTGTGCGTTTAACCATCGCTCTGCTGTTCTTCCTTTCCATTAAATTTTAATGCCTTATTATTTCTGCCGCTTGTTAATCCTTCAGCTGTCACCGGTGACAGATAGCTCCTTTCTCTGAGGTATTTTTGTTTGGTTTTTTCCTCGTTTGGGAGGAATTTAAAATCTCCATTCAGTCTGGCGTGCCACGAAGTTCTACGGGAAATTCCCTGAAGAGTTTCAAACTGTTCATGAAAATCCACGTCCAGACCTGGATGTGATCAGTGGGGCAGCCCCTTTATTGGTTCAGTTATTATTATTATTTATTTATTGGTTCAATTTATATGCCGCCCTTCTCTGGAGACTCAGGGCCGCTTACAATGCGTTAAGCGATAGCCTTCATACTTTTGTACAGACCTGCTTAGTAGGGCTTTCAGGCCCCCCCTAAGTGGTGTTCTTTTTTATACAAAGTCAGCTTAATGCCCCCACAATCCGGGTCCTCATTTTACCTACCTCGGAAGGATGGAAGGCTGAGTCAACCTTGAGCCTGGTGAGATTCGAATGTGCAGTAATTGCAGGCAGCTGGTGCTACTTAACAGCACTTTAGTCTGCGCCACCAAGGCTCTTTACAAGAGGAAGGCAGTGACTTTTTAAAAAGAGGGGTTTGGGTTGCGCAGGCAGCCCTTGACTTACGACAGTCCCTGTTGTGGCCCGACAGCAGCCAGCAGAACTGGCAGCAGATTCGGACAATGAGGAGGTTGGGGAGGAACATGGGCCAGTCCTGGAAACTGGGGAAGGCTCGGATGAGGGCTCTGCGTCGGAGGCAGAGAGGGGGCCAGGGCCGTCTGACAGTTGTCAGCTGCCTTCGGAGTCGGACATCAGTGGGGCAGAAGAACAGCTGGAGCCTGTTCCCAGTCTGCGCATGCGCAAAGAATGCGGAGAAGGGAACAGCTAAGGAACAAGGGTCGACTCAGGAGTAAAGCCACAGGCGGACGCTATTGATATAATATCAATATAATAGGATAATCTTGCAACTCCAAAAGAAAAAAGTGTTGTTATTAGCCATCAAACCTCAAAAATGCACTTTTCCCAAAAGGTTTCCACGATTTTGGCCGCTCCTGTAGATAGATGATAGATAGATAGATGAGAGAGAGAGAGGGAGGGAGGGAGGGAGAAGCTAATGCTTTAATTACATTTAGTGAACTCACGGTGGTCTCCTTTCTTCCTTCCTTCCTTTTTTCCAGCAACAGCTGCAGTCCTACATCACCTGGGTGAATTCACAGCTAAAGAAGAAGCCAGAAGTTCAACCGGTGCAGGATTTGAGACGCGACCTCCGCGATGGCGTGGTCCTCGCGTCTCTCATTGAGATCGTAGGTGAGTAGCCTCCTTGCAAAGACTTTGGCATGGTTTTCAGGGCTCAGAGTCCTGGATTTAACCCAGATTAAGGTGGAGGAGCAGAGAAATGGTGCCGGAGATCACCGTTCCCCTCCCGCCATACTTATATTTGACTTAAACGGGGGAATTCTGGGAGCTGAAGTTCAAGACTATACTGGCAGTCCTCGACTTAACGGCCACAGCTGAGCCCCCAAAATTCTGTGGTTAAGTGAGACATTTCTCAAGCGGGGTTTTGCCCCGTTTTACAACCTTTCTTGCCACAGTTGTTAAGTGAGTCACTGCAGTTGTGAAGTCAATAATACGGTTGTTTAAGTGAATCTGGTTTCCCCATTGACTTTGCTTGTCGGGAGGTCGCAAAAGGGGATCATGTGATGCCGGGGACACGGCGACTGAATTTTGGGATCATGTGACCGTGGGGAACGCTGCCACGGTCGTAAGTGTGAAAAACGGTCATAAGTCGATTTTTTCCAGTGCCATCGTAACTTCGAACGGTCACTAAATGGACCGTTGTAAGTCGAGGATTACCTGTAGTAGCTTTTTGATGCTCCAAGAAGAGAACAAAATATATTTTATATATTCATAGTGGCATCCTTAGGCCAAGGAAGGGCGGGCTCCATTGTCATCCTGCCAGACTCCACACCTGCAGGTTTAAGAGTTGCCCTAAAATTTGGCTGCTCCTCCTCTCTTGCAGCTGGAGAGAAACTCAGTGCCGTGGAGGAGTCGCCCACCAACCAGCAGGCCATGAAGGAGAACGTGGAAAAAGTCCTACAATTCGTGGCGTCCAAGAAGATCCGCATGCACCAGACCTCGGCTAAAGGTGAACCTCAACATCAACCGTTAACCCCAAAGAACGCAGCACACACAAAGTCCGTTCAAACCTTAGTTTACTGAATAAGCCAGTCTTTTACAACAGCGGTTGTTAATTAATTGCATTAACAGCCGCCAAGAATTCAAAGAATAATAACTGAAAGCTTACTGTGGTTGGCAGAATGCCCAGAAGCAATTTGCAGGAAGCTGATAAGATAAGCAAGGCAAGACACGAAGGTATGTGAACGAAGTTGTTCCCTGCAAATTGCTTCTGTTGGTGTTCCTCCTTAAATAGGCTAAGGGAGTGGCCAATTAGCCCCAAGCCTTACTCTCAAGGAGACCTCCTCCTGAGGAGCCACTCCTGCCTTTTGGCAGCTCTGCGCACCCGTGCATCGAGAAGAGGCTCCTCCTCTTTGTCCTCTTCACTTATGGGAGCTTCTGGACATTCTGAAGGCCCTGGCTGAATCCCCGTGTCTGGCACCACATCTTCTCCAGCCTCCTCACTGTCCGACTCGAGTGCCAGCTGCACAGGCTGCTGGCGCAGCATCACACCAGCTTCCTCGCTGTCAGAATCAGCTACGAGCTGCACAGGCCTCTGACTTAAGGAGGAACTTAAGGAGGAACGCCAACTGAAGCAAGTTGTAGGAAACAACTTTAGTTCACTCTCCTTCGCGTCTGGATTCGCTGCAAAATTGCTTCTGGGCTTTCTGCCAACCTTAGTAAGATTGTGATTACTTTATCTTTGGTGTCTCATAGGCTGTTAAGAAAGTTTATGAACAGCCTTTGTTTTGAAAAAGACTGAGTTATTTTAGTAAATTAAGTTTTGTACAAACTTTGTGTGTGCTTTGTTCTTTGGGATCCGTGGCTGGGGCAGAACACCTTCCCTTGATCAGCTCACAACCATTTTGGCGTATTTGTGTCTTCTAGATATCGTGGACGGGAATCTGAAATGCATCATGAGGTTGGTCCTTGCGCTGGCCGCTCACTTTAAGCCTGGATCCGGCAAAATCGCTTCACCAGGAACCGTGGAGGAGATCCAGGGAGGAAGCAGGATCTTGCTGGCCCATCACAGGCCTCGCTCGGCTGTGGCTGTTGCCCAGGAGGCGGTGGCCGCCCTGGCAGAGGTCCGCCAGGATGTCTCGGGAGTGGGCCGTGATGCCTTCCAGCCTCACCCCAGGTACGTGATCCGTTTTTTGGGATGGCAGCAAAAATCACGCTTCGATCTTTACAAGTAGTTTTCGGCTTAGAACCATTCGCGTAGTGACCGTTTGAAGTTACAGTGGCATTGAAAAAAGGGACCGATGACCAGTTCACCATCCCTACAACGGTTACATGATCAAAATTTGGGTGCTAAGCACTCTATTTATGATCATTGTCGCTCTCAGGTGTCATATACAGGAGCCAGGGTGGCACAGTGGTTAGAGTGCAGTACTGCAGGCTATTTCTGCTGACTGTCGGCTGCCTGCAGTTTGGTAGTTTGAATCTCACTGGCTCAAGGTTGACTCAGCCTTCCTTCCTTCCTTCCAAGATCGGTAAATGAGGACCCAGATTGTCGGGGGCATGATGCTGACTCTGTAAACCGCTCAGAGAGGGCTGTAAAAGCACTGTGAAGTGGTCTATAAGTCTTTAAGGGCTACTCCTTCCTTCCTTCCTTCCTTCCTTCCTTCCTTCCTTCCTTCCTTCCTTCCTTCCTTCCTTCC
>WNWU01000071.1:2235096-2252992 GCA_012654045.1 Ptyas mucosa
AGAAAGAAAGAAAGAAAGAAAGAAAGAAAGAAAGAAAGAAAGAAAGACAGACAGACTGTGGGGTCTTTGGTGCTCTCTGAGCTTGGTTTTCTTGCAGACGTTTCATGACCCAACTAGGGAACATCTTCAGTGCTAGAAGGGTGAGGGGTTTGTGGGGAGAGGATGAGGATGAGGAGGATTTTGGATAATCAAACCTCTGCAAGAAAACAACCAGAGAGCACCAAAGTCCCCTCAAAGATGAGGCCAACTTTGAGTTATTTGGGAGAGGGCTGTGGTGGATAGGTTGGGTTCTTGCCAGTTTGCAGGATACCCAGAGCAGATCAGCCCTGCTCCTTCCAAAGCCATCCTTTTCTCAAACTGGGTCGCCCGCGTAGCGCGGTGACAGCCAACCCCGGCCTGCCAGACGTCTACGGCTCCTGAGCTGAGCTTGGAAACGGTTGCTAGGTTTCCACCTGGCCCTTCCCGGCCTTGCCAACCAGCTTCCCTCCTCTCTTTGCCAAGCAGGTGATCCTCTATGCCAACCACAACCCCCAGAGCAACGGCTTCGTCCAGTCCTTGGGGAAAGGAACGGCGTCCTCAACGCACAGAGGGGTACGTTCCGCTCGGGTCCCCGGGCTTGGGAGGGGGGAGGCCTTTCCCCAGGGCTCCCCAAGACCTCCTCCTTGGTCTTTGCAGCTTTGTGGGGAGGGGGCTAGAGGAGAGCGTCGGGGTGGTGGCATCCACCACCCTCTGCTTCTGGATCTCTCCCGGCAGACCAGCGACCTGCAGCTGGTGCGCGAGGCCCTGCGCAGTTTACGGAACAGCTTCAGCGGCCACGATCCCCAACACCACACCATCGACAGCCTGGAGCAGGGCATCTCCAGCTTGATGGAGAGGCTGCACCGCATGGAGGTGCAGAAGAGGCAGGAGAAGAGGGTAAGGGGCGGCCGCCACCCCTCGTTGCGGTTTGGCCTTCCCGTCCCTCGAGGAACCCATAACTTCCTTTTCCGCGCGTTCTCAGAAGCAGCCCTCGCTCCGGACTTAGGTGGGGGACACGTGTCCTTGAGCTCAAGTCCCATGGAGCTGGTAGCCCTAAAGTCTGCTTGAAGTCCACGCTCACGTGGAGGGACCGTCACAAAAGAATTCCTGCTCTTGGCTTCCGGGCAGTGGTGGAATGTAAAATTTCTTACTTACCGGTTCTGTGGGCGTGGCTTTGGGGGGGGGTGTTAATATGACTGTTTTGCAACAACAGCGTACTGGCTCTATCCAGTCCTTTTTAAGTATACATAGTTTTATACACCCTGATAATGACCAATATTCTCTCAGTCATGCATTTATAGTCTCTTTTAAATGCAGAATGTTGTACGTCATAGTTGTAAGCATTATTTTCATAATTGTACCATAACATTCTGTATATTTATCTCTCTCCCTTCCCCTCTCCACTTCCTTCTCCTCCTTTTCCTTTTCTCCTCTCCCCTTCTCCATTTCCCTCTCCTTCCCTTTCCTACCCCTCTCCTCTCCTCAATTTCCCTCTTTTCTTTCCCCTCTCTACTTCCATCTCCTTCCTTCTCCTCCTTTTCCTCTTCTCTCCCCTCTCCTTCCCTCTCTCCTACCCCTCTCCTCTCCTCAATTTCCCTCTCTCCCTTCCCCTCTCTACTTCTTTCTCCTCCTTTTCCTCTTCTCCTCTCCTCTCCTCCACTTCCCTTTCCTACCCCTCTCCTCTCCTCAATTTCCCTCTCTTCTTTTTTATCTCTACTTCCATCTCCTTCCTTCTCCTCCTTTTCCTCTTCTCTCCCCTCTCCTTCCCTCTCTCCTACCCCTCTCCTCTCCTCAATTTCCCTCTCTCCCTTCCCCTCTCTACTTCCTTCTCCTCCTTTTCCTCTCCTCCTCTCCTTTCCCCTCTCCTCCACTTCCCTCTCCTACCCCTCTCTCCTCAATTTCCCTCTCTTCTTTCCCCTCTCTACTTCCATCTCCTTCCTTCTCCTCTTCCCTCGGCTTTCCTCCCCTCCTCTCCTCTCCTCCGCCCCACTCCACTCCACTCCCCTCTCTCCCCTCATCTTTCCACTTCCTTTTCTTTTCATCTTTTTCTTTTCTTTATTATATACAAATTTCCATTCCCCTACAAGGTACATTGTAATTTCCAGGTACCGTCTCTTTCAAGTATAACTGTACATTTTCTTCGAATTGCATTAGAAGACAACAAACTTAATATGTTCTCTGAAATTACCAATCTTGATTCAAGCAGTGGGAACTTAAGTTGTTGGCAAACCAAGTTGCACTCTTAAAACAAGAGAAAGCTTTTGGTTAGATGGTGGCAGACGCCATCTGGATGCTTCTGAACCCCTTCCAGCATTTTTTAGGCTCAACTTGGGTCTGAGTTTTCCTCTGAAAGAGAGTCCAAGAAACCCATCCCTTATCCATCTGCCTTCCTTGTCCAGGTCCGAGGGAAGTCGCCTGCAGGCCACGTGGGGAACGAATACCGGGAATCTTGGCCTTCCAACTCCAGTGAGTGCAATTCAGAGGTTCTCTGTTGGGAAACGTCCGGCTTTGATAGGCCCGTAGGCCAGGCTCCTGGGAATCGCCTATTTTTTTGGAAAAACCAGGCTGACTTTCCTGCTCCCCTCATCCGATCTGACTCCGTTCCTCTTCTTGCTTAACTCAGGCCTGCTGGCTTTTAACAGCCTGCTTGGATCCTGTTAGGACCACAAACGGATCAGCCACATCTCTGGATATTATGGCCTCTAGAACAGGGGTCTCCAACCTGGGCAACTTGAAGACTGGTGGACTTCAACTCCCAGAATTCCCTAGCCAGCAAGGAATTCTGGGAGTTGAAGTCCACACATCTTAAAGCATCTACGTGCTGGCTGGGGACTTATGAAGTCCACAAGTTTTCAAGTTGCCAAGGTTGGAGACCCCCTGCTCTAGGTAATTATAAAAGTAACAGTAATAAACTGTACATACCCCACGATGTCCTGTGACTCTGGATGGTTTACAAACGGCTAACGTGCTTAAAAAGAAGGAGACGACACAAAACAATGTCTTATTTGAGGGTTTTCTTTTTTTAAAAAAAAATTAAAAGTATTTAAAAGTAGCACTTAACTATTCCAAAAGGGGGCTGCAAAGTCGCTTCCTGGGAATAAGCTGCCATCTAGCGGTCACAGGTGGGAACGCAGCCTTTGGGGAACCCAAGTTAAGGATATCTCAATTTCAAATCTTTATTGTCAGCGCACAACATATGTACAATGGGATGGGTTGAGCTCCCTCAGTGCACACCCCCAACACAATACAACTCACAGTATCTGCTTGTAAACCAGCCCCCCTCCTCTTTTTTTAAAAAAGATGCCACATAAAAACACACACTTTGGGCTCATTTTGCAATCTCCTTTTTCAGCTCAGTATGGAAGCTCAAGGCATGGTGAGCCACAGAAAGGGATAGCTTCTCTGATCCATCTCTTAGTCCAGGGAGAATAAACCTGGCCTCTTGGATTAAGAAGGCTGCGGGGATGAAATCTGTGGCTTCCAGGAGAACGTGGGATCACCTGTGGCTCAGCCTGTCTCTCTCCCTTCTCTTTGCAGAACTGCCTCATTCTCACAGCACGCCAGCCGTGAGCAACAGCGCCTGTACCAAAGTGCTGTACTTCACCGATCGCTCCCTCACACCCTTCATGGTCAGCATTCCAAAGAGGTAAGCCAGCATTCCCTTCCCTCCCCTTTCCCCAACCCTAGATCCTTTTTCCGGGACCCTAGAATTGGTGTCTCCGAGGGATTCCCATCCGGTTGTGGCCCGTACGTGGACTGTGCAGCTAGTAGCTGATTCCGACAGCGAGGAGGCTGGTGTGATGCTGCGCCAGCAGCCTGTGCAGCTGTCACTCAAGTCGGACAGTGAGGAGGCTAGAGAAGATGTGGTGCCAGAGGTGGGGATTCAGCCAGGGCCTTTAGAACCTCCAGAATCTCCCATAAGTGAAGAGGACAAAGAGGAGGAGCCTCTTCTCGATGCACGGGCGCACAGAGCTGCCAAAAGGCAGGAGTGGCTCCTCAGAAAGAGGTCACTTCGAGAGTAAGACGTGGGGCTAATTGGCCACTCCCTTAGCCTATTTAAGGAGGAATGCCGACTGAAGCAATTTGCAGGGAACAACTTAGTTCACATAAGTGTTTTGTCTTGCTTATCAGCTTCCTGCAAATTGCTTCTGGGCATTCTGCCAACCACAGGAAGCTTTCAGTTATTATTCTTTGAATTCTTGGCAGCTGTTAATGCAATTAATTAACAGCCGTGGTTGTAAAAGACTGGCTTATTCAGTAAACTAAGATTTGAATGGACTTTGTGTATGCTGCGTTCTTTGGGGTCTGGACACATCCCTGGCAGAAAGGTTGACATCAAGCCAGGTGGTAGCATTCCCTTCCTCTCCTCTCTTGCTTTCAAGGTTAGGGGAAGTGACTCTAAGGGACTTCAAATTGGCAATCGATCGGGATGGGACACACCGGTACCACTTCAAAGCTCTGGATCCAGAGTTTGGGACGGTCAAAGAGGAGGTAAGGGCACACCCGGCAGACGTGGGAATCAAGAACGACACCTATAAATGCTCATAATAACAACAGATCATTTAGTGACGTCTGGAAGTTGTGAGAGCATTGGAAAAAAGTGACTTAACGACAATTTTTCACACTTAACGACCGTTGCGGAATCCCCACCGTCAGGTGATTTACATTCGGATGCTTGACAGCTGACATTTATGACGGTTGCATTGTCCCGGGGGTTGCTTGCTCCCCTTTTGCGACCTACCGACAAGCGAAGTCAACGGGGAAGCTGGATTCGCTTAACGGCCTTTGTTCCTAACTTAACAACCGCTGCGATTCACCGAACAAGCGTGGCGAGGAAGGTCGTAAAACGGGGTGAAATTCACCCAACCGCTGTCTCACTTAGCAGCATAAATTTTGGGCTCAATTGTGGACCGTTCAGTTGGGGGACTGCCTGTGGTTTCTTGATTGCCCTTCGCCAGGGACAGAATTTTACCAGACTAAAGCACGCTCTTGCACAGTTACCGTATTTTTCGGAGTATAAGACGCACCTTTTCCCCCCCAAAAAAGAGGGTGAAAATCTGGGTGCGCCTTATACTTCGAATGTAGCCCCACCCAGCTTCTCAAACGGAGGTTTCAGAGGCTGAAAAAAGCATCAGAAAAGAAGCTTCAGAAAAAAAGCCTCCAAACAGAACTTCAGAAAAAAAGCCCCAAACAGAGCTTCAGAGGCTTTTTTTCTGAAGCGCTGTTTCGGAGGCTTTCAGAGGTAGGAAAAAAAGTTTTTTCTGAAACAGAGTTTCGGAAGTTTCAGAGGCAGAAAAAAAAAAGGCACAGACCTCACAACCAAGGAACCTGTTGCTAAAATTCACCCCTGGGAACAGCTGATTGGGGGTATTCCCGGATGCCCATCCACTCACCAGTCAGCTCTTTTCTTATTTTCCTCCCCAAAAACTAAGGTGCGTCTTATACTCTGGTGCATCTTATACTCCGAAAAATATGGTATCGGATAAATGCTCCACAGGATTTAGGGAGGATCATTTCTGGGGCAGCTCCTGCATAGCAACCAAAAGTGATTTTTCCTTTGTCGCTCCCTCCCTCCTTCCCTCCCTCCCCCCCTCCCCGAACTGAGCCCCAGATTCTACCACCACAGCATTCTGGACCAGAATCTTTTGTATGGACTGCAAACGTTGCTCCACACGATGGCTTGTTTCTTCTCCCTGGAGAAATGCTTGCGTTTGGCTCTCTCCGGTGGAGCGAAAGCCAAGGGGCAGGGAAGAGAGAGAGAGAGTGTGTGTGTGTGTCTGCGCGCACACGTGTGTGCTCATATGCATGTGTGAGCATGAGAAAATCACACCCTGCAGCCCTGAAAAACAAGGAAAGTCCCAGTCAGCTAGGAAAGTGGGTCAACTGTGTTTTTCCCTCCAGAGAGCTCTGGGGTGTGTGTGTGTGTGTGTGTTTTGAGCTCTCATTTGTCGTGTGCAGAGTGTGTTTCGGTTTCTCAAGAATTGTGGCGACACAACTTGACGCCTGTCCTAGGAATGCTGAAGAAGAGATTGCAGGTTTCCAGGTAAAGGCAGGTGGCCTTGGGCTGCTCCACAATCTTTTAATCAAGGCTGCTGTGGTTTCTACGCTTTTAATTGTACGCTGTCCCCAGTTGCTCTGTGAGAGAGAGAGAGAGAGAGGAGTACAGGTGGTCCGCGACTTACAACCACAATTGAGCCCAACACTTATGTTGCTAAGGGAGACATTTGTTAAAAGTGAGTTTTGCCCCGTTTTACGACTTTTCTTGCCACGTTCATTAAGCGATCCGGCTTAAGGATCTGAATGTAAATCACGTGACCATGGGGATGCCGCAATGGTCATAAAGTGTGAAAAATGGTCATAAGTCACTGTTTTTGGTCCTGTTGTAACTTTCGACGGTCACTTGAGCAGGGGGTTGGACTGGAAGACCTCGAAGGTCCCTTCCAGCTCTATTCCGATTGATGGACTAAAGGAACTGTTGTAGGTGAAGAAGTACCTGTGGCTTATAAATTGGATGGATGGATGGGCTGGTTTTTCTTAACCATCGCAACTTTAAGATGGGTGGTTTTCAACTCCCAGAGTTCCTCAGCCAACTGGGTCTGAGTTGTCAAGATTGAGAAACACTGCTGTGGATGGATGCATGGATGGATGGATCAATGGATCGATCGATGGAATGAATGATTGGACTTGACAATTTTAAGATGTGTGGCCTTCGACTTCCAGAATTCCTTAGCTAAGGTTGAGAAACGTTGCTATGGATGGATGGATGGAAGGATGGATGGATCGATGGTTGGATCAATGGATGGATCAATGGATGGATCAATGGATGAATGGTTGGATCGATAGAATGAATGATGGACTTGACAATTTTAAAATTGGGGAAAAATCTCCCAGGGGGAGAGCCTTCTCTGTGGGGGCACCCGCCCTGTGGAATGAGCTACCTCCTGGAATATGATTGATCCCGGATCTCCGGACCTTCCATATCTATTCCATCAAGCCGGCCTAGCCTAAATAGTTTTTAATGGGATTTCAATTTTATAAGATTTGGGGTTTTAAATTGGGAGGCCGATTGATTTAATTTTTTTAATTATCTTAACTTTTGTATTGTATGTATTTTAATTTTGGCTGTTCACCGCCCTGAGTCCCTTCTGGGAGAAGGGCGGTATACAAAATAAATTAATAATTAATTAAATTAATTAAAAGTGTGTGGCCTTCAACTTCCAGAATTCCTTAGCTAAGGTTGAGAAAACATTGCTATGGATGAATGGATGGATGGATAAGGTCCTTCTCTTTGCTTTTCATGTAGGTTTTCCATGATGATGATATCATTCCTGGATGGGAGGGAAAGATTGTGGCTTGGGTGGAAGAGGACCATGGAGAGAACTAAAATCTTCGCTGTCGGCTGCTGGATGTGCCAGATACTCACCAAAAAAACCCCAACAAAACCAACTCCAAACCCTCACACAACTGTTGATACGTGTGATTTTAAACTGCCAAAAGAAAGGAACCGCGATGAACTTTGGTTTCAAGGAAGGATGTCCAGCACGTTACAACCAAATACGGTCCCTTTTGGCCGTTCCAATGCACTGCCTCTCTTATTTGGTCAGGGATGGCCCCAAAAGACGTGACGTCCTGCTGCTTTCGATCATCTGGAGAAGTTCAGTCAATGATGAGACAGTATTACGAGAAGATTTGCACGTTTGTGATGGCCAAATCGAGGAACTCTTTTCCAGCGCCGTTGTAGTTCTTGCCAGCCAATTTCCCCCCACAAGGAACTCTCTGTGCCCAGGCCACATCAGGCACCAGCAAGATCTCCTCCAGAGATCCAGTGGTTTGTGGTCCAGATCAAAGAAGATCCAATCAACAGCGTTGTGTTGGAAGGGGCCAGGGATTGTTAACGTTTCCTTTTATTGTTTTGCATTCTGGTCTCGAAACTGTCCTTACTTTATTTGAGGGTCTTGTTACCTGTTGCTTCGCTGCCCAGGTACCCCCTTCTGGCTTTGCCCGGGAAAAAGACCCCAGGCTCCTAATCTCTGCTTTCCCAGGGTTGTGTTGGCACCACACAATCTCCTCTGTCCTACTTTCCCTCTGGATGCTCTTTAATTAATTCATCACCAGCAGGCTGACCACTCTGGTTTCCCCAGAGCTTGGTCTGAATTCGGCATTGATTTTTCCACTTAATGGCTAATTCCAGCCTGCCTTATCAGCTGAGTTGGGTAGATAAGAGAAAGGGTGTGAGATAAACTTCCACAAAACGTTGCAGTTAAGATTTCTGGATGGTCCGTGGACAAAACTCCAGGCCCTTTATGGCCTGTAGTGCACAACTCCAGCAACTGTCAGGTGGCCTTTTTCCCATCGTCCTGCTGGCTCTTCTGCTGACAGCAAGTACGTCAAACCTGCCTTGTTGGCCTCAAGCAGAAATTGATTTAAACCCTCAATGCTCACCCCTATATCTGAGCCAAAATTGGGGGGGGTGTGTGTGTGTGCTCAGCCCAGTGCAGACCGCAGTGATCTGCAAAACGGATGGCTCGGCGTTTGGAAATCAGCCGACTTGGTGATCTTAGCTACTCTGGAAGCTGTAAGAATATTGCACCAGTCGGACTCCAAAGATAAACAGGACAGATGCATAAAACTTGACGGACAAGCAAGTTTGTGCAAAGGTTGGAGAGTGAATTGCCATATTTTTCAGAGTATAAGATGCACTTTTCTCCACCCCCCACCGCCCAAGGAGGCTGAAAATTTGGGTGCGTCTTATACTTCGAAGGTAGCCCTGCCCACCCGTTGACTCCCACCCTTTGGCCTCTGCGCGTCCTCTTCCTGGCTGCAGAGATTGCTGCAAACAATAGTTTGCATTTTTGGGCTCCGCGCCTCGCTTTTTCAGCCTCCGAACGCTCCGTTTTAGAGCCGTTCAAGGCTGCGGGGAATCGCCAAAGCACATCGCTGCCTCCGCGCATTGCGTTTTAGGCCTCCGCATGCCCCGTTTTTGGCCTCCGTGCATCATGTTTTCGGGCAGCGATCGGCAGCAATGTGCTTTGGCGATCCCCGCAGCCGCCCACGACCAGCAAACTAATGTGCTGAAGCTGACTTAAGGACGCTACCTGAATACCTGGTAGGAAGAGGCAGAATTTTTTCCCCCTTATTTTCCTCCCCAAAAACTAATAAGGTGCGCCTTATACTCCCAAAAAATACGGTATTCGTTCTTAGCTTTATAGGGAAAGCAACCCTGGACAGGTTTGAGTGTTTAAAGGGGAATATTTCGATGCACAAAGCGTTTTGTCTTTATTCTGCACAAGCCTCAGTTCCTTAGGAGCCAGTCAGGAGAATCCGCAAGTCACATGCAGACGTGAAGCATTACCTAGGCAGGTGTGTCTACTACATCTGCCCACCCGTGCAGAAGTCTGCCATAACAGGGTACTTTTTCCTTCTAACGTCCCCGTTGTGTTTTGTGCTCTAAAATGCTGAATTAGGAGCGGGAAGTGTCCTGTTGGCACACCTTGTGAAACCTAACATCCCGGCCTTACCTGAATGAAAAATGGGGCCCAGTGGAAGCCAGCATTAGCTTTGCTGTTCGCCGTTCCACCTTTCCTAACGTTGCAGTCCCAGGCTCCAATGCCTCGTGGCCGCTTGCGTGCACCAGCCATCGGAAGGACCGTCCGTCCCTCTGGTCCGTCCGTCCGTCTTCTGCGTCCTCCTCGCGGGAGGCTGAAGGTCAAAAAGAAACCGCGTCTCCGATCGTTTTATAGATTTCCACACGTCTTGTTGGGTAAAACGTGTTCCTGTTTCTTGGAATTACTTTGTATTGCTTCACATCGTTCGTCGAACAAGGACAGTGTGTATATTTTTATACCAGCCGTGAGTGCTGTTTTTTTCCTGTATATTTCTGAATATTGTATTTTATCCGTATTTCTAGGAAATGCAGAAAGGCTTCATACGGGCCTCTTGTTAATGCCAACCCACCTGGTTCTATTATTATTATTAATATTAATAATAATATTATTAGCTTTATTTTGCTAGGAAGGCCTCTCTTAAGTCCACAGCGGTCTTTTCCTTTTACGTTTTGTTCGTTGCAGATAGAAGATTTGTATGTTGTTGTTTGTCTTATTGTGTCCTCTGTGTACAGACAGAATGGGCCTTTTGAGAGCCTGTGTTTGTATCTGCAGTTACACTTCAAGTGTATCCTATTCTACAGGAGCTTTAAAGTTGGCTTTTGGGAGAACAACGGATGAGGGAATGTCACTCCCGGGGAGAAAGAAAATACTTCTTTTTTGTGACTGGTTTGACCGTTGCATGAATTTAGAGGGTTGCAAAGAGATTGCATGGAATTACGGTTACTTAAAAAAAAAAAATTTATTTCAGCAAGAGCTGTGCTTTAAAGTTAAAATTGTACATTTAAAAAAAAGAACATATTTTATTTAAATTTAATTAAGACATCTTTATCACAAGGGCTTATTGCCAGACATGGGAAAAAATAGAGGTCAAAGAAGTGTATAAGAGTGTTTTATGACCGGTTTGGCATCTTTTATTTCCATAAAAATAATCTCGTTTTTTCTTTAACCTCAGTATCTTTGAATTTTGTCCCTGAAATAATATAAACAAGTGTTGCATTACCGGTTTTGGGATCGTTTATTCTCCCTTGGCACCATCCCCGACCTGTTAACTCTGGAGATGGGTTGGATTGGAGCAGATCTTAATCTTCGGGCCAATCCGGGTTGGGGATTATGGGCTTTTTATCCAGCAGGCCTAGGGAGTTTGCCCTGCCCAGGAGCGTCCAACCTTGGCAATTTTTAAAGACTTGGCAACTTCAACTCCCAGAAACGGAGAAGAAAAACAACCTTAACCAAGGTCAAGCATTTTTCATTCCAGAGTTTTCCAACCTGTGACTCATTATGCAAAGGGGGGAGAGCAGGTTCCCAGCCCCAAATGTTGGGGGGGAGGAGGGGTTTTCTATAGGGCAAGACAGCAAGAGGAAAGCAGTTTCCCAGTCTCAACTTGTGACGTTGCTACAGAAGGAGGCCTCGACATACGATGGTTTATTTAGTGACCGTTGAAAGTTACAACGGCGCTGAAAAAAAGCGACGGATATTTTTCACACCTACCACCATTGCAGCATCCCGTGATGCTGGTCAGGTGATCAAAATATCAGACGGCTTGGCCACTGACTCACACTTACGACGGTTGCAGCATCCTGGGGTTCACGCGATCACGTTTTTGTGACCTTCTGGACAAGGTCAACGGGGAAGGCAGATTCGCTTAACCACACCGTGGGAGGATTCATTTAAGGGCTCACTTAAGTGACTCACTTAATGACTGTTGGCAGAAAGGTCGTGCAATGGAGCAAATGCCCCTTAGCAAAATGTCTCACTTAACGGCAGGCTTTGGGCTCAATTGTGGTCCTAAATCAAGGACTCCCTGCATCCTCGGTGCCCGAAACTCGCTTTTGGCCTGCATTACACCGCTCTGCCCCCAAAGGGATCCCTGATCCAAAGGATCCACTGGGGGTGGGGAGAGATTTCGGGGAGGGGGCGAGAAAAGGGGCGCAGAGCCCCCCCCCCACCCCATGCAAACAGACGCCCTCCCCTCTTTCTTGCAAGGGGTCCCCTCCTTGCTTGCATCTGCATTGGGGTTCTCAAACTGGGGAAAAACTGCATCTGAGCCCGGAATGCCCATAACACCCCCCCCCCCCCATTTGGCCCGAACCTCCCCCCCCCCCCCTTCTTCTTTTCTGCAGCAGCAGCAGAAAGCACGTGCTGGAAGGACTCAGAGGGGAGCAGAGCGCATGCGCGGCTCGGGAGGTCGCCTCGGGTCAGGCCACGCCGGCCAAAGCCCCGCCCCTTCTCCCCCCGCTCCGCCGCGGCTTGACGGCCCTTTTGCGACGTCGTCGCGTCGCGCTACGCGCCGCCCCTTTCCGCGCCGCACGGCACGCCGCTGCCCGCCCGCGGGGGGAGAAGGGAGGTCACCCGGCCGCCCTCCGCCTGACAGGACCGGGACGCCGCTGCCGCCGCTGCCGCCTCGAAGGCCGGGATGTGGCGGGTGCTGGCCAGGCGCCTGCTGGCGTGGCAAGGCGCGGCCCCGCGGGGGGCTAGGCTGCCAGGGGCGGGCGCGGAGGGGGCTTCGCGGGGACGCGCCTGGAGGGGCTGCTGGGCCGCCGCCGGTGCCCCCTCCTGGGGGGGCCGAGGGGGAGGGGGAGTCCCTGCCCTGCTGCTGCCCCCCCGCTGCTGCCCCCCCGCGGCCCCCCCGCCGCCACTGGTGCAGCCTCCCGCCCCACCAAAAGGTGAGGGGTGCAGCCCCCCCTCGCCCCCCTCCCCCATTATCCCCTCGCTTGGAATAAGGGGAGGGGGCTGTCCTCCCTCTGGGGGGGGATGGATGGGTGGGGGGCTTTGGGCCCAGGTTCCTGCGGAAATTCTCCACACCCCATACAAGGAGCCCTCGCTGCCCTCCAGTGACACCCCCCTCCCGCATAAAGCATCCCTCGCCTTGAGAGACCTGGAGGGTCTTCCTGCCTGGCTGCTTCTCCGCCAGCAAGAAGGACACCCCCCCCCCCCCCACACCCCCCAGAGGGGGCTCTGGAGGCTGGAGTTCTCCTGCAAGGGGGGAAGGAGAAATATCGTGTTTCCCCGAAAATAAGACCCTGTCTTATTTTATTTATTTTTTTGAAGCCTGAAATAAGCGCTTGGCCTTATTATTGCCATGCACTCAAAAGCCCCATTGGGCTTATTATCAGGGGATTTCTTATTTGGGGGAAAACAGGGTATCTATCTATCTATCTATCTATCTATCTATCTATCATCTATCTATCTATCATCTATCTATCTATCTCCATCCATCCATCCATCTATATCTATCTTTCCATCTATCTATCATATCTAAGTATCTATCTTATCTATATCTATCATCTATCTATCATATCTAAGTATCTAATCTATCTAATCTATCACAAGTATCATATCTGTATCTATCATATTTAAGTATCTACCTACCTACCTATCTATCTATCTATCTATCTATCTATCTATCTATCTATCATCTATCTATCTATCATATCTAAGTATCTATCTTATCTATATCATATCTAAGTATCTAATCTATCTAATCTATCATAACTATCATATCTATCTATCATATTTAAGTATCTACCTATCTATCTATCTATCATACCTAAGTATCTATCTAACTATCTTATCTATCTATATCATATTTAAGTATCATATCTAAGTATCTATCTAATCTATCTAATCTATCATAAGTATCTATCTCATCTGAGTACCTATCTATCTACCTACCTACTTACCTACTGTATCTATCTATCTGTCTGTTTGTCCGTCCATCCATCCATTTATCTATCTATCTATCTATCTATCTATCTATCTATCTATCTATCTATCTATCATAAGTGTCTGTCTGTCTATCTATCCATCTACTGTGTTTTCCCAAAAATAAGATCCTGTCTTATATTTTTTTTGAATCCTGAAATAAGAGCTTGGCCTTATTGCCATGCGCTCAAAAGCCCGATTAGGCTTATTATTGAGAGGTGTCTTGTTTTGGGGGAAACAGGGTATTTGCAGCTCAGGGTTGGAATGAGGGTGGGAGTGGGGGAGGTCCTTGGTGGTCTCTGAGCTTGGAAGGGGCTGGGTCTAATCAATGGAAACTGAACCAAGGAGAGAAGCGGCCTAGAAATCCCTAAGGAGGGATTTCCTGGCAGTCAGAACAATTAGTCCGTGGAACAGCTTGCCACCAGAAGTCATGGATGCTCCGACACGGGAGTTTTTTTCAGAAGAGATTGGACAAGAATGCTGGAGGGTTTCCTGCTTGAGTAGGGGGTTGGACTAGAAGACCTCCAAGGTCCCTTCCAAACTCTGTCATTCTGTGGTCCTTATTTTATTTATTTATTTATTTTTATTTTATAAAATTTGTATGCCTTAACCCTTAACCCCTTGTTCCTCCGCAGGTGCCTTTGCCCGCCCTCTCCCCCACCATGCAGATGGGGACCATTGCGCGCTGGGAGAAGAAAGAAGGGGAGAAGATCAACGAGGGAGACCTGATTGCGGAGGTATTTGGGAAGCTTTCCTGCCAGGCGGATGGGTTGGCTGGGCCTTTGGCCCTCGGTTGTCACCTTTGTTGACGGGCTTTTGGGTTAGCAACATTGTGCAGGAGCGTCTGCCTTTAAACTCGCCCAACACTTGTTTCTTCGTGGCTAAAATGGGAAGTAAAACTTGACTGGGACAGGATTGTTCAGCAATGTGCAGTTGTGAAACGTATTTCAGGGGAATTGTGTTTGTGCGTGTGTGTGTTAAAGGTGGAGACGGACAAAGCAACTGTGGGGTTTGAGTGCATGGAAGAATGCTACCTGGCCAAGATCCTGGTCGCCGAAGGAACGCGGGATGTTCCCATCGGATCCATCATCTGCATCACCGTGGACAAGTGAGTCAGACTGCGAAGGTCCCCGATATCTTTCGCTTCCTTCGTTTAGATTTTTGCCCAATTATTCCAAATTAAACCCCACCACCATTTCTCCCTTTAGAGGTGCCCGTCTTTATATTCGGTTAATGTTCTTTTTCAACCTCAAACATTTCCTGGGTCTCATGTGGTCATCTGGAGTGGGTTCCTGATGCCAGGGTTAGGGAACTGCCATCCCTTGATAGTGGCTTAAGGTTCCTTCCTTCCTTCCTTCCTTTCAGGCCTGAACTTGTTGGCGCCTTCAAGGATTATACTTTGGATTCAGCAGCTGCCGCCCCGCCGGCCTCAGTGCCACCCCCGCCTCCTCCTCCCCCAGCAGCTCCCCCAAAACCAGCAGCTCAGCCATCTGCACAAGCGCCAGGCAGCTCCTATCCTCCCCATATGCAGGTACGACCCAGCTCCCCGTTTGCATTCTTTTCTCTTTTCTCATGGCATATTTTTGCTTCATAACCTCCAGGCTCTGTGCCTGCCACGAGCCCCTTCATAGCCTCCATATCCTGCCTGCCATGAGCCTCATTTGCCGAGGGACCAAGGGAGCACCTGCCCTGTCTTGATGGATCTGAAGGCCTGGTGGAAACGGAACGAACGGTTCCATTGTCCAGGCACGGATGGGACTTCCGGTATCTCTTGAGTGGCTCTGATTCTGGCTGTGAAAATTGAAACTCTGAATTCAAATGTGCTGGTTATATAATTAGAATGTCCCTTTGCGTGATTGCTCGTCTCTCTTTCTCTTCTTCAGAGGAATTTCCTACTCCGTTAAATGCCCGCAGTGCGTTTTATTTTACTTTATTTTTTTGTAACAGAAGTGGAGAATGACACACGTTGAGTGGTGGTTGTGCTGGATTTTGAGATGCATATCAGTGCAGGGCTGCCTTTTCCTTTCTCCTAGATTCTTCTTCCTGCCCTCTCTCCCACGATGACCATGGGCACCGTTCAGAGGTGGGAAAAGAAAGTGGGCGAGAAGCTGAGCGAAGGAGATTTATTGGCAGAAATTGAGACGGACAAAGCCACAATAGGTGAGAATTCCTCCATCCTCCGTGACAAAATCTTCGTGGGAGGCTTTGCGGTTTGCCTTTCTTAAAGGGGTGCACAACCTGGTCAAGATCCCCCTTTTCATCCTTGCAATAACCAGATAAGAGCACCGGATAACACTGCCAGGGCAATATTTGAAGCAGTACTCAGCTGCCTTGGAGGGTTAGATATTTCCCCGAAAGAAAATAAGTTCCAGATTTGTTTGTCTTGTGGATGGCACCTCCATATTTCCTGATTTAATGGATAGTCTGCCAATGATTCCATTTGCTGGGATGCCTGATGACTTATTCCGTCTCCAAGCTTGGTTGAAGCCCCTCCTTCCCCTTCCAAACTGCTTATTCCTCTCTCCCTCTTTCAAGGCTTTGAAGTGCAAGAAGAAGGCTACCTAGCGAAGATCTTGATTGCAGAAGGTACCAGAGATGTCCCCTTGGGAACCGCGCTCTGCATCATTGTGGAGAAGGAGTCCGACATTCCTGCTTTCGCAGACTACAGAGATGCTGGGATCGCTGATATCAAGCCTCCGGTGGCCCCACCGCCTCTGCCCCCAAGCCCTGTATGTACGGCCTCCAGAAGGTGACCTGGGGAGGGGAAGCAAAATGCTGGAGTACCCAGCTGATTTCTCAGCTCTCCAGAGAGATTTCAGCTTCAGTTCCTCTCGGGCAAGAGACTTCCTTAACTGGAAGTGGCCTCTAGACCATTCATTCATCCATCCATCCATCCATCCATCCATCCATCCATCCATCCATAAAATTTATTGGTTACCTACCTTACCACAAGGTAACTCTGGGCAGCTTACAATAATAAAAGTTAATATATCTACTAAAAACACAATACCCATAAATTTATGAGCCTTGGTGGCGCAGCAGACTAAAGTGCTGTTAAGTAGCACCAGCTGCCTTCAATTACTGCAAGTTCAAATCTCACCAGGCTCAAGGTTGACTCAGCCTTCGAGGTAGGTAAAATGAGGACCCGGATTGTGGGGGAAATAAGCTGACTTTGTATAAAAAAGAACACCGCTTGGGGGGGCCGAAAGCCCTACTAAGCAGGTATATGCAAAAGGCTATTGCTTAACGCATTGTAAGCCGCCCTGAGTCTCCGGAGAAGGGCGGCATATAAATCGAACCAATGAATGAATGAATGAATGCTATTAATACTTTACAAAGGAAGTTCAGAACTGTTCCTAAACCTTCTTTACCTAAAAAAAGGACAGAAATTCTCTTTGTAAAAACTACCTAATAAAAAGGCTACTTGACAGTTTAACATTTTTCTCAGGGTGGTGTTGAAGCCTCTGTTGGGTGCCAGAGAGACTTTTAGAGAGTTTGGACTGAATAAATTTAACAAGCAGACTTTCACCTGCCCTCATGAGTTCAGACGATGTGTCCTGCCAGACTATCTCTAGTGGGCTAAAGAGGACTAATGCCACATCCTAGGTGTGTGTCCAGCAGAGTCAGTATTTGGAGAATTTCCAAAACAGTCCATCTTACGAACTCTGCTGTCTTTTTATTTCTCAGGCTGTTTCAGCCCAGCCTGCGGCCTCTCCAGTCAAGACTCCTGCACATAAAGGGAGGATAATTGTGAGCCCTCTGGCAAGGAAATTAGCCACAGAGAGAGGGATCGATCTCTCGCAGGTGAAAGGTGAGTGACATCTTTTCCGAGGCCTTGTCAGCCGTCCCCTAAAAATGGTTTAATTGCCTCTTGAGTAAGAGATCCCCCCCCCCTTTGTATGTCTCATCAGGTACAGGGCCAGATGGACGGATCACCAAGAAGGACATTGACTCATTCGTGCCATCTAAAGTTGCCCCGGTGAGTAGCCACGTTGGCTCTACTGACTCCAGTGTTCAGCAGGAGTTTTTCCGCAGTGGGCTACCTAAGCTCGGGTCTGATTTGATGGGAAACATCAAAAATTTATGTTTGCATCGTGTTCCTAGGGAAGGTTCTCTGAAGAAACATCAGCTTAAAACAGGGGATGGAATGGAATACAATACAATACAATTCTTTATTGGCCAAGTGTGATTGGACACACAAGGAATTTGTCCTTGGTGCATATGCTCTCAGTGCTTCCCTAAGAACACAATACCTGTAAATGCAACATGGTGCAAGCATACATTTTTCACCTGACTTTCCAAAGGCTACCAGGTGGAGTAATATACACTAGTAAATCTGCCATGGATTTGCTTGCTGTATTTCGGCAACTCAGCCTGTTTTGAGAAGGTGTGGGAACTGCAGGACAAGATCTGGCTAGAGCAAATGTCAGCCGGCTTTTTCACTGTCATTGCCACCACGGTGTCCTTTTTGCTGCCCTTTCCCTAAATCTCCCAGGTTTTTTCTTTCTTTCTTTCTTTCTTTCTTTCTTTCTTTCTTTCTTTCTTTCTTTCTTTCTTTCTTTCTTTCTTTC
>WNWU01000071.1:2255411-2270450 GCA_012654045.1 Ptyas mucosa
AGTAATTCTTCGGTAACTTTGCTGACTGATCAATTTGAACAGCATTTCTTCCCTTGGCTGTTCCCTGTGCAGGAGATGCCACAGAATACCAAGCTGTCAGTCAACGACTTCATCATTAAAGCTTCGGCTCTGGCGTGTTTGAAGGTGCCTGAAGCGAATTCTTCGTGGTTAGAAACAGTCATTAGGCAGTAAGTACACAAATGGTCCAGGCAGAGGTGTGAAGGTTTGGCTCCTCCTGGAAAGACCCAGTTAGACTGTTATTACAAGAAGCATCTTGCCATATTTATTCAACCGGATTTTGTGACCGGTTGATGGATTCTCATCAATGGGTGCGCTGTCTTTCAGAAATCACGTCGTTGATGTAAGCGTGGCGGTCAGTACTCCAGCGGGGCTTATAACGCCAATTGTATTTAATGCACACACTAAGGGATTGGCCTCCATTAACCAAGATGTCGTGACTCTGGCCAGCAAAGCACGGGAAGGCAAGCTTCAGCCCCACGAGTTCCAGGTGAGGCACCTTCCCTGAACTACCTCTGCCTTTGGGTGGCTCGAAGGAGACGTTCTGTCGACTTGGTTACGACGCCTTTGCCTTTTCTAATTCACAACGCCAGTGATTTGTGCCACAGCCTTAAGGTGTGTGTTTCTTTGCAGGGCGGAACCTTCACAGTCTCAAATTTAGGAATGTATGGCATTAAGAATTTTTCGGCTATAATCAATCCACCGCAGGCTTGTATCTTGGCAGTTGGGGGCTCTGAGAGAAGGCTGGTGCCAGCGGATAATGAAAAAGGGTAAATGTTTTCTTTTTTTAAAAAAGACAAAACGTTTCAGTGGAAAGTCAGCATCTGATGAAAAGGGGTGGCGGGTATTGTTGTGACCCAAGCCCACGTAGTTAATATTAAATGCAAAATAGTTCCAAAAACAAACGGATTTTATTAAAACAGCTGAGAATTAACTCATTCTCAGCGTATTCCAAATTAAATGAAAGCAAAGTCCTCAAAACACCATTCCTCAGTTTATCTCTGACCTTGGGATAGTTAGGCAAACTGCCAAAGGCTTTTCTTGGCAAAAGTTCAAAAGCAGAAGACGACCACAAGAGATAAGTGGAGCAAGACAAGAAACAAATCTATCAACGTTGTTTTCCGGCAAAGAGGCCAAGAGCCGTTGCTGGTCTTTTAAGCCTTATGGGAGGGGCCAATCATCTCTTGGCTTTACTCCTGAGTCGTTCTCTTTGCTTGAGCTACTCTTGCCTTCTGGCAGTTCTTCTCATGCACGCACTAGGAACAGGCTCCTCCTGCTCCTCTGCCTCTCTGCTGTCAGCCTCTGGAGGCTCCGAAGTCCGCACATCGCTCCCCAATGGCCCTGGCCCCCTCTCTGCCTTCGACGCAGAGCCCTCTCTCTCAGCCTCATCGCTGTCTGACTCCTCTGCCAGCTCCGCAGGCTGCTGGAGGACCACAACAGGTATTTCATATTTTGTGTACGAGAAAATACTAAAGAGAGCATTTCCCCTTCTTCCGCACAGATTCGATGTGGCCAGCGTCATGTCTGTGACCCTCAGCTGTGACCACCGTGTGGTGGACGGGGCCGTGGGGGCCCAGTGGCTGGCAGAGTTCAAGCGATTCCTGGAAAAACCCGCCACGATGCTGCTATAGTTTCTCAAGGACTTTGGCGGCCCAATCGCTTCATTCTAAAGAAGCTATTTATATATCGAAGGGTTAGACTTTTAAAAGAAAAACGTTTCCTCCTTTTATTTTTTTTAAAAAAAAGTCTATATAAACAGCGGCTGGTGATTACGAATTACCAGTTATAGAGATTTCAAGGTTCTGCAGGTGGTCTTACGAAGCCAAGTACAGCTGCGCTATATCGTATTCAGTGGATGGATTGGCAAACTTTCCCCAGTTGTCGAGAATAATCATGTGTTGTAATAATACTTCTGATCACAACTGTGCAGGGTATCACGGCCTCCCAGCCCCACCAGCTAGCTGGCTCAGCCTTCATTTTCAATCAGACCAGGGATTTGAGATGAAATAAGGGGGGAAAAAAAAGTGAACCGTAGATTTGGGACAATTTAAATTTTCAGCAGGAAAAAAGAATTAGCCTTCCACGTGTGTTTTAAATACTGCAAAAATAAAATAAACGGTGTCACCTGGAATAGAACAGAGCAGCTGACATTCTGACTTTGCAAAATTCAGCTGTTAAGTCAGACGTTCGAGCAACGGGGAATCGTTTTAGCACAGAGCAAGAGAAAACGAATGTTTGAGCCAGACCACCTAAACCGAACAGCCCTTTGAAACCCTTCCGATCATTTGCCTTATGTGAGTTTCTGTAATTTAAGCATGTGTTGTTTTGCTTCCTTTCTAGGTTCAGTAAACGCTGTTTTACTCCAAAGAGAAGTCATTTGTTAAAGGGAACTGGTGAAACGGGGGTCAGTTAAAGATAGGCAACATATGGACTCCTTACAGGTCCCTCCCCCATAGGTCCCTCCTCCCCTGTTTAATGGTGTAGACTGGGCAGACTGGGGCCGTTCTCCCACTGAAAGGAACGTGAGGGCGCTGTTCCATCATTTTAAGCAAGGGCTGCGTGCAGGGATGTAAGGGAAAAAAACCTTTTGGTGTTTTCCCCTGCAAAACGGGCTGTCTTAACATGCTTAAGCACTCCAGAAGTTCTCAAAATCAGCCCGTATTCCAGCTGCACCTGGCCTCCAGCAGTCAAAATGGGACGTTGACCTCAGAATAGCTGAAGTGAGAACCAATTGTCTGAAAGAAGGAAAAACCCCGATGCCTTGGGATCAAGTGGCCCGACCAGGTGGGAATTATTGTGCTTGAATTCCACTGAAATCAGTAGGACAATTGGGTGCAACCACTTCAGATTCCAAGAAAGCTAGAACCAACTTTTTTTGCAGGATCCCACTTATTATTTTGGAACAGCTTTGCTTTCTTGTCCGTCCCAGGCTTAAGAGAAACAGAATTTCACCAGTCGTAAATTTGTAAACATCTTCGCTAGAAATGAGATTTCTTCAAAATGGGGCCCAGTCACAGTTTTTAATTGTGTCCTAGGTATGCTGGGGTTCTAATGGGAAACGCCTCTTTTGCTTGCCAAGGGAAAAAAAGCTAATTTTAAAAGGTGGATCATGTAATGGCTAAGTGGTGTGACCTGAACGGCCGAATAGACCATTGACCGATACACCCCATGTTAATCTGTACATCACCACTTCATACAATATTGTCTCTTTGTCAATTTGCGCTACCGAATCCACTACAAATATATATACATGCAATTAAATATTTTTTTTTCTGAGAACCAATTTGTTGAGTTTGGTTGTAATTCAACCCTTTGGGAAGAAAAGTGCTTTAAAACATCTTAATTTACAGGTTGGCATTAAAAGTTGGATGTTCTTTGGACTGCTATTCCTTTTCCTGACTGCTAGTTTTTTGGCTTAGCTGTGCGTAGACTTTGAATATAATTATCTGGTGAGCAAAAATGGATAAATACCAAGTAGGTGGGATGGCACTTGGCATCTCAAGTCTGGAAGGCCTCTGCTGTTGACTCTGGAGCCATTTTGAATGTTTTAAGCAGTTTTTTTTTTAATTCCTCTGCAATACTCCGCACTTGAACGAGCCTTTTGTTAAGGAATTGTGTCCCTTCAGTTGTGTCTTTGGGGTATAGTAAAAGACAATATGGCAGCCATAACCAAAGTTACGCCCATTTTTATTTGAGCACAACTTCAAACATAGTTGCAGAAGGAATCGTGAATGTTTTGTCTAAACCTGCAGATACTACTTATTTCTTTAAGCATTCTTTGAAGGTGTATTTATGTCAAAATGACAAAACAACACGGGAGGCTTAAAAGAATAAGCATTTAAGAGGAACAAGTTGCTTTGGATTCAAAAGTGTCCCACCCATAAGAGTATTTTCCCCTGCTTCTCCAAGAAAATGTAAGTTGATCTCTTAAGACTACAGGAAGTTCTCAGAATTGTTTAAAAATAATTTAAATCCAGCAATGATGGAAAACTAGTTCTTTTTTCCCCTTTATTGTTTCGGTTAATGGGTGAAAATATGATACAGAGTTCATTTATTTGTTAATCTTTTACAGTAGAAACTATGCCTTCAGAACAATTCTCAAATGTTAAAGCGTGTATTTAGGGGTGCATTTTATCCTGGGTTTTTGCATCCCCAAAAGGCAGCAAGGATTTTAGCCTTAAAACTCAAAAAAGAGAAAGAAAATACAGGCGTGTAACCAATAACACTTAATATTAACCTGTGCAAAAGGCCGAATGGGAAGTGCTGGAAAGGAGAGGGAGTGAATCACGAGGAGAGTGTGTATTCCCACACCGCGTCAGCTAACGTCATTTTCCCTTGTACACAGGCATTCTGACAAGCAAGACTCCTTTCTTCTTATTAAAAGTTGCTGATGTTGCTTCTTCATCCACAGGTACTGGAAGATCCACCCGCAGTCTGTATTTTTCAAGGCACTCGACCAAGACATCATCCTGAAAAAAAGATGCAGGGAGGCATCTGAGATTCACACGGGTCTGGCTGGGCAAAAGGGGGGGGGGGAGGAGAGAAGGGCGCAAATAATACGCCATTTGTAGCTGCCTCACCTTAGAGACGCTCAAATTGCATTCAGACACACTGCAAACCTTTGGCAGTTCAATTTTCAGCTCGATTTCTAAAGGTTTCTCATCTGCATCCTTCTTGGTGGTCATTTCGTAGGCAGGCTGATGGGCCTCTGGCTTGTCTGTGGTGGAAATCTCTTCAATTAGACGCTTTTTGGAAGCTGCGGGGTTCTCTGCTACTGGCAGAATAAGGTCACTGCTGTCTTCCGCCGTGAGGCTTCTCAGTTGGCTGAGTGTCACTCCTTGCCAAGAGGATTGTGAGACAGAAGAGTTCAGACAAGTAAGTGGAGCGCGTTACTACAGAACAAAAGCATCAATTAAACAGCAATGGCACTCAGACTTATAAACCGCTTCACAGTGCTTTACAGCCCTCTGTGAGTGGTTTACAGAGTCAGCCTCTTGCCCCCAACAATCTGGGTCCTCATTTTACCCGCCTCGGAAGGACGGAAGGCTGAGTCAACCTTGAGCCGGTGAGATTCGAACTACCAAATTGCAGGCAGCTGGCAGTCAGCAGAAGTAGCCTGCAGTACTGCACTCTAACCACTGCGCCACCAGGGCTCCTGCCTCTTCTCCCATTTCCATTGTTTGCAGTGATGTAATTACGGTCCACTACAATTGTTAACTGATGAGAGAAATCTTGGCTGCTACAATTGTGCACTTAATCGTACGTGTATAGGAATGCAACACATTTCTATCTGGTGTACACACACGCCTTTTGACGCGTGTCTAGAGAAAGCTATTCCCATCTATTTCCAATGAAGAGGACAACTCTTCAGATAGTGCTTGCCAACTGCAATGTTTTACATTGTATTATTTTTCACATTCCCATACCACCCTCTCATAAGGGGACAACTAGAAACAAATTCATTAAAGAGAAACGTTTCCCAGCATTTAACAATTGTCAGGTAGCAATTGCCCATTTAAAAAGGGTGTTTTTCAGTGCCTTATGAAAAGCTGGTGCAAAATACCTTCAGAAAACGGCATATCCCTATAGTGGGGGCTCATGTCCCTCTTCTCTGGGGGGTTAAAATCCTCAGAAGGTTCCCTTTAAATACATAAGTGGCATCTTGAATGTTGCTTACCTTTGCTGGGGTTCCTCTGTGGCACAGCCAATTGGGGCTGATCTCTTCTCAGGCTCTCCCTCATCCTTTCAAGACTTCCTTTCAATTTAAATTTGGCCATGCTCCAGGAATGGGACAAAGTGACGTTGAAATGCTCTTCGACGTACTTGAGTGACATACGGATCAACTGATCCTTCTCCAGGGAGTTATCCTCGACTCGTTCAAGAACGGATGGATTGTATGCCAGGTCAAGAATGCTGCAGATCTCTACGAGAAAAGCAAATAGAGTGGCAGCATGGAAGTTTATTCTCTCCTCAGATGTATCCTGGCCTGAGTTTACGACTCGACCAGCTGAATCATGTAAGTTTCATTCCTGATATCTTAACTGCTATCCATGCCCAATATCTCTTTGCTTGTAGAAGTTACTGCAGTAGGCTTGGGTTAACTGAGATTTTGTAACACCGTAGAGATTACCTGAATTATCTGATAGCGTCTCCATTTTGCCAGTGCTCAACAGAACTGGCTCCGAGGGTGACTTGGGAGCCGGGATCCTACTCCAACGGCACAGATTTATGAACAGGCAGGTTTTGGTAGGTTTCTATGAGAAAAGCACAAAACAAAATAACACCCAAACATTACATGATTTATTAAAACAGACACGTTCATGTAATTAACGATCGGGATATTCACTTCAAGGAATGTCTCCTTTACTGCTCTTTTTGACTGAAAAGATGATGGTGCATCTGGAATAATTTTTACTGTCTTATCAATGCCTGGTGCAAACAAGGAAATAGTCAAGAGAGCACTTATCAAATGTACACCCTCTGCATTATTTTCAAATCAAAGCAAGTCTATGGAGATTCTCAGCCACCCAGGACATGGTTGTCCCAAAAGTGCTTTTTCAAGAGGCAAGTGGACTTTCTGGTTTTTCTTTGAAGACATCGCTTCCCTGCCATCCAGTCAGAGCTGAAGAATCTTCTTGGATGAGAAGCAAAACGTCTTCAACCCCAAGAGAAAATCCATTTGCCTCTTGGATAAGCACCTTTGGGATAAGTCAAAGGAAGATTTGGTCTTATGCTAAGAGGAGAAACAGTATTTGGCTCTTTTATGTTTCTTTGCTGTTGCTCTACTTCAAGGGTGTCAAACTCAAGGGATCTGGCCCGCGGGGTGCTTAGATCTGGCCCATGGGGCTGCCCTGGAAATAGCAAAGGACTAGCCTGCGGTACCTCTGACAATGAAAATGGAGCTCGGGAAGGCTGCGCATGGCTCTCCCGGGCTCTGTTTTCCCTGGCAGAGGGCTGCAGGAGGATCTTCCCCAGGTGGCCCCTGACATGAGTGACGACAAGCTGGCCACAACCACCTTGGCCATGCCCATCCGCCTCCCCCCCACCCCCCGAGATCAAACATAACCCTGATGCGCTGATGTGGCCCTCAGTGAAATCGAGTTTGACACCCCTTCTCTAATGAATATTGTACCAAAATGCTGGTCTTCAGGCACAGACATGGCTCTGGGGGAGCATAATGCTGCTTTGCTTCCTTTAGTTGCTGCTGCATGAACTGGCGGTAACTTTTAGGGCTGTTCTCGGCCATGTCATCCAGCATCGTCCACAGCTGAGTTGCTTTGGTCAGCATCTCCTCGGAGCTGCGAAGAGCTTCCATGGCTGTTCCTTCACGGCGAAAAGATGCTTCTGTAGAGGCCGTCCCGGGTTAAGTGAAAATATTTCAATCCGAAGGCCTTCGGTGATGCTGCAGGACCTCTCTTGCTGGTATTAAACCTAATTGGATAAAAGAAAAAAAGCAGATGTCTTTTCAGAAGTTCTAACCTTTAAAGGGTTTTCTTCATTAGCTTCTAACATCACCGGTTGGGCACGAATGAGTTTGGCTAATCAGGTTGTGTTGTTGTGGCAGGCTGCCCAGTCTAGTTAAAAAAAAACCCAGCCGGATTGTACAGAAACGGGAGCTTTATTTTCCCCTTGGCCTCTACTATTCGTGGTATGGGCAAGAATGGCATGAAATAAAACATAAACAGTACCATCAGGGGTGAAATCTAGCAGGTTCTGGAGAACCGGTAGTGGAAATTTTGAGTAGTTCGGAGAACCAGCAAATACCACCTCTGGTTGGCCCCAGGGTGGGGAAGGAATGGAGATTTTGCAGTATCCTTCCCCCTGGAGTGGGGAGGAATGGAGATTTTGCAATATCCTTCCCCTGCCACGCCCACAGAACCTGTAGTACAAAAAAGTGGGGATTTCACCCCCGAGTACCATTAATAACCCTTTGATGAAAGGCAACCAATGTGGAAAAAGTGATCAGAAGGACCGTCGGAGGCAGCGGCATCCATTCGATTGGCCTCCAAAGGGGGCAGCGATGGAGGGTCTCAGGGGCTGCCCTCCTAAGATCCCTCTTTCCCATCCAGCCAAAATGCCTCTTGGGCAGTGTTTTTTTCCACCCTTGAAGGGTGGGTGGGCTCAATTCCCAGAATAACACCCCAGCCAGCATAGCAGGGGAATTCTGGGCGTTGAAGGGAAGCCCACCCCTCTTAAAAGTTGCCAAGAGGAGAGAAGAAGCCCTGCTCCAGAGCTTTAAAAGGCTCCTCTTTTGGGCATCATCCTTCAAGGCTACAGGTCTGATGCCCCCCCACCCTCCACTTTGTGCAGGGACCCTGAGCCCCTCCTGGCAGGGATGCGCCCGCGGGCCACCTGTTGAAGAAGGAAGGGTGGCAAAGGAAGGAAGCCACGACTTGATGGGCTTTTAGGGGCCCCTTTTCTCCATATAAGGGGACCCGCATGGAGGAGGCCTCCCTTTAACCAGGGGTCTCCAACCTGGGCCGCTTTAAGACTTGTGGACTCCAATTCCCAGAATTCCTCTGCCAGCTTTGCTGGCAGAGGAATTCTGGGAGTTGCAGTCCACAAGTCTTAAAGCGGCCCACGTTGGAGACCCCTGCTTTACGCCCTCGGCCCCAGAGACTGCTTCCAGCCCCATCATCCCCAGCCGTAAGCAGCGGAGCCCATATTACCGATGGGATGCCCGGGTTCGGGCGACGCAGCTAAATCCCCACCCACTCGGGCGCCGTTGCCAGGCGGCCGCCGGTCGCCATGGCAACCCCCGGAAGCGGCCCGACCGGAAGTGGTTCCGTGTCCTTCCGCCGGCCGGCTCGCTAGCTCGCTCGGCCGCGCTGGCGGGTTCCGGGCCTGGTCCAGCCACGGTGGCGGAGCGGAGCCAGGCGCGCTCCTGTCCCGGGTCCGGCGCGGAAGGTGAAGGGAAGCGGCGGCGGCGACGGCCACACGGGGCCCGGGGGCGGAAAGGAGGCCTCCCGACCCTCCTCGGGTGGCCGGAACGCCAACCTCGCGAGGTAGGTCAAGAGACGAAGAAGGCAAGGCCGACTCCGTCCCGCGGTGGCCCCGCCAGGCTGGTCGGGGATCCGGAGGGCAAGCGGGACAGAGAGACCCTCGGCTGGGCCTCCTCGCTTTCCTGAAGGCCGGGAAGGGACCTCCCTCGTCTTTTCTTTCTTTCTTTCTTCTTTCTTTCTCTCTCTCTCCTTCCTTCCTTCTTTCTTTCCTTCTTTCTTTTCTCTCCTCACTTCTTTCTTTCCTTTTTCTCTTCTTTTTCTTTCCTTCCTTCCGTCCCTTCCTTCCTTCCTCTTCTTCCTCTTCTCCATTCCTTCCCTTCCTCTTTCCCTCCTTTCCTCTTGCCCTCCTTTCCTTGCTTCCTCCCCTCCCCTTTCTTCATTTCCTCCTTCCCTTCCTCTTTCTCTCTTTTCCTCCCTCCCTTTCTTCCTTTTCCCCTCCTTTCCTTCCTTCCTCCCCTTTCCCTTGTTTTCTTTGCTTCCTGACATTCTCTCTCCTTCCTCTTCTCCATTCCTTCCTTTCCTCTTGCCCTCCTTCCCTTTCTTCCTTTCCCTCTTCCCTCCTTCCTCTCTCTTCCCCTCTCCTTCCTTTCCTCTCTCCCTCCTTTCCTTCCTTCCTCCCCTTCCCCTTCTTTTCCTTGCCTCCTTCCTTCCCTCTCCTCCTTCTCTTCTTCCTCCCTCACTTCCCAATTTCCTTCCTTCCAGGGCATTTTCTTCGCCTCCTGGTTGGTGCGGAAAAGATGTCCCGCGTCCCCTTGGGAAAAGTCCTTTTGCGGAATGTCATTCGCCACACGGACGCCCACAACAAGGTAAGGGGCCGGTTGCCTCCTTATGGGTCCCGTAAGAAAAGCACCCTGGCTTGTACCTTTCCTCAGTCGTGTTTGTTTGTTTTTTGCCGTCTCAGATTCAGGAAGAGTCCGAAATGTGGAAAATACGGGAGATGGAGAAGCAGAGCCAAGAGATACACTGGGGCCCACACCAGAGGACTCTTCTGGACAGCTCCAGGTGGGGTTTTAACATTATTAAAGGGGCATCACTCACAAACAGCTGGCAATGCCTGCCTGCACCCTCTGTGCTTGCTTCCCTTTGTGAGAGGCTTAGACTTAGACTGCGTGTCAGCAACCTGCGGCTCCGGAGCCGCATGCGGCTCTTTGGGCCCTCTGCTGTGTCTCCGTTGGGTGATCCCACCAATGGCTGGCTCTGCTCATCACCTTCCCCCCTGCCCGGTCACTCCTTGCCTGGCCTGAGAAGATATGGGCAATGGCAGGGGATGGAGAAGCGTCCAGGGCAGAGACAGAGAGATACAGAGAGAGGGGAGAAAGAGATACAGAGAGAGAAGGGAGGGAGGGAGAGAGAGAGAGAGAGAGAGAGATGTCAAAAGGGTTTTGTGGTTTCCAGTGTTTTTTAACAACTGGTTCTCTGTCCTAGTGACCATCTGGGTAGGTGTAATTAATGGAAGTGAGTGACATCGAGTTGGCCACGCCCACCCAGGTTTTCTGGCTCCCGGTGTTTTCTTTTCTGTGGGGAAACGGGTCCAAATGGCTCTTTCGAGTGTTTAAGGTTGCAGACCCCCTGACTCAGACTAACTTTATTGTCACTTCGAATGTATACTAATCGGCAGACATTAAAACGAAATTACGTTGCATGCGGCTCTCCAAGGGACTCCACTTCTTGCCGTTCAGGCTAATTTGGCTGCTCAGTCTGTTCCGAAAGCAGAAGCGAGTCTGGCCATTTGAGCCCTCAAGGCTTCGTGAAACAGGGAAGGGCAGAACTCCTGTTTTCCTAAAGACTGTAACTCTTTGAAAACAGTAGAGCCGCCTGTGGGTCGAAAGGTGGCAGTCCTGCCTTAGGGGAGAACGCCAACTATAGGGAGGAGATTTTTAGTTCGGCCAAAGTGGTGAAACTGGTCCCTTAGTTTATGCAGTATCGCTGGGATGGGGGCAGTGTGGTGGATCTCGTTTCTGACTCCTCCAGCTAGAGCAGCTTTCCCCACAAAGCTCACCTACTTATCTCCCATGGTCTCCGCAGCAGCCGGATGCGTAGCGACGGCTTTGATGAGGACAGCCAGCAGGCCACCTGCAGGACAAGGAACATGCCGGTTATGGCAGTGACCATTGAAGATGACCTTCGACATGCCCGGTACTGGAACAAGAAGCTCTACGAATGCGAAGCTAACATGCCAGACAGGTACTATCCCATAAATGGAAGGTTTGCAATAATAATAATTATTATTATAAAAGATAGTTCAGCAGATCAGCGGATCAAATCTCACCGGCTCAAGGTTGACTCAGCCTTCCATCCTTCCGAGGTGGGTAAAATGAGGACCCAGATTGTTGGGGGCAAGAGGCTATTTAGTATACTGTCTTTGGTGTAAGGCGCCCAGAGTCCTCGGAGAGTGGGCGGCATAGAAATATGACAAATAAATAAATAAATAACGGGCTTCTCTTCCGGCGATTTTTCTGCATAAAGAGGCTCTGTGTGAACTTCGCGTGCTTATTCCTTTCTTAATTTTTTACAGATGGGGTCACAGTGGCTACAAAGAGTTGTATCCAGAAGAATTTGATACAGAGAGGTAAAGCGTTAAAATGCCAAAATCCTAAATGGTTTCCTTTGGAGATTAAAATAGTCCATTAGAAGTTAGATTTATGCATTCCCTCTGCCCTTTCCTTTACACGGTACTGTTGAAAACTTTTGCTTCTACGCCAAGTATAATTTCCCCACCGCACCCTGGAGGAAAATTGGTTCGTTCAGATTACCCAAGCTCTGGTTTATGGTTTGGTATTGTCCACTAATTTAAATTTCTGTCTAAGAGCAGCATGTGAGTTCATGGGCATTTCCTTCTGCACGCAAAGCCTCACTGACTCTTCTCTTTGATGACTGGGCTAGGGCAGAGAGACCTCAAATAAACCACAAATGACTTGATAAAGTTTACTTCACCTCATTTCGTCCAGTGGGGTCCTCAGTTTTTAAAAACTGAACCTATAAGAGATGTCACTATGAAATGTTAATTGGGCTTAGACATTTGCGGTCATGGCTCAGCTAAAAAGAAGATTAGGAAAGGTTTTAAAAAACCAGTTGTTGCTTTTGGCCAGTTTTTTTTTTTAAACTTTCAGACAAGGTGCCCCAAACTGAAACGCATCCTGCTTGTGTTTTGCAGTGACCGGGAACCAGACGAACAAAACTCTGTGAATGGCAAAAGAAAATCCCAGTCGGACAAGCCGAGTTCCGCGAAGCTGCACAAAAGGAAAAAGGCCAAAAAGTCACACAAGAAGAAGCAGAAAAAGAAATCTCACAAGAAGAAAAAGAAGAAGAAACGTGAGACGGGGGCGGCTTCTTCCCAGGAGTCTGAGGGTTCAGAGGGAGAGCCCCCCAAGAGGAAGAAGAAGCGCCATGCGAAGAGCAAGAAGGCCTCAGAAGGGCCTCCCGCCTCTTCCTCGGATCCAGGCAGCGGCTCCAGCAAAGCCAGCAGCTGCCTCTCCAGCCGCTCTGGGGAGAGTGACTCAGAGGAGCCGGCCAGGAAGAGGCGGAAGCGCCAGGCTTCCCTGTCCGAAAGAGCGGGCGACAGGGCGTCGGAGAAGCGCAGCAAGAGGAAGAACTGGAAAGTAGCGGCTGATGAGAACTCTGAGGACAGCTCGGAGGAGGATTAGAACCCAGCTCCAGGACAGAGCCCCACCCCCACACACCCCGACACAGCCCTGCTTGGAACAAACTTGGGTTGGGTTCCGCTGGCAGGGGCAGGGGTTAATTTGAGTTTTCCTGTGGGCCAGAGAGGCTTGGATTCCTTTCGCCTGCCATGGATTCTAGCCGGACAGTCCCTTTGTTGTCCCCCCCACCCCCCTCAAATCGCGATGGACCTTCCAATGGCAAAGTTCCGCTTTCGAAGGCGGCAGGAATGCTGGACGGTTCAGTCTTCCCCCTTTTGCCTTTGAAAATCACCTGGATTTTTTTTTTTTAAATTGGCGAAGACTCGCAGATGTGAACGATGTGAACGCGTCCTCTCCTGTAGAGGTAAGGGGGGCAGAGTGGCTCGGAGTAAACCAAGCAGACCCCACTGCAGCCTCAGGGTGGGCTAAGTGGTCACCTCGTGAAGTAACCAGAGACCCCTGCCTCTCCCTGCCTGGAAGAATGGAGGTCATCCTATCCGTTCACTTGCCCTTGGGGTGGACCAGATCTTGTTTTGGCTGGCTGAGTCCTCTTCTTAAATTATCTCTTCCTGCCAGCAGTTAATTCCAGAGAAAATGCCGAGCCCTCAGCGTCTTGTAGCCATTAATAGGATGAGCCACAGGGGAGGATCTATCTTTGCGTACGGTGCCGAATTAAGAGCCATGCTATGGGTAGCATTTCTTCCTTTGTTTTTGGTAAAGCTCTTCCATGAGTTTCTAACGTCAGTTAAGTGGATGTGGAAGGGACGCGCTGAAGAACATTCCCAGGGTACAGCCCAAATCACATCTGCCTACCTCCCCACACAACTGTACTTCTGCAAGAGGGACTGGGCACCCTGGCAGAGTTCAGAGCTTCCTCAACACACCGTACTTCCTGAAATACCGGGGAAGCCTTGAGATTAACAAAACAAGAGATTAGCTAAATATGCCTTTACTCATCAAAAATACACCGAGCAGGTTTGTTGAAAACTGAAGGCACTAACACAGAAAAGTTCTCCATTGCTACCCATCCCCAATTCCCCTTCACAAAATTTTGGAAAATCCTCACTTCAACCTTCTGCCAGCTTTGTATTTAACACTTCTTTTTTTTTTCTCCTGGTCTCCCTGAACAAATTTGTATTTAATATTGAACGTCTGTGGAATGACCCTGTTCTAAAATGTAGAATAATAAGCTGGGCTTTTTTTTTTCTTTCTCTTCTTTTTTTTTTTTTGGTTCTTTGTGTACAGGGATATAAAAAAGTATTTTTGGAAATAATTGTTGCTACGAGAAGCAAAGCCATTGAAATTATTTCTTATGAAAAATCAAAAACTTATTTTTTTATACATACAAAACACTGGCATGAGTTGATTTAAATGGTCTGCAGAAATAAACAGTGTTGACTTTAGCCAAAAAAACCAGGCTGTCTTTAACCGCATTTCTGATTTGTGGTGTGGGAACAAAGATTCTTGGGTTACACTCAAAGGAAGTGTGCCTGGCATAGAAGAAAAACAAAAACAAATCGAAAGGATAAGGAATTCCACAGGGGCGAGGGTGGATTTTGTTTCTATCTTTACTTTTTTCAGATGGTGCCTCTGTACAGCTTTATAGGCCAAAGTGCTGTTTTCTAGTCTGTCGTGTGGATTTAGTTTGTGTGGTTAGTTGATGGTATATTGTGCAAAGCCAGACAACCAGACTTATTCAAGAAACCATTCTCCATTTAATGATGGATTTTCATTTTGTACAAACATACCCCATAGCTGGATAAAGTAAATGTTTGATCAGTCTCCCAGTAAAAGGAGAATAAATTACATTTTTCTCATACTGATATTAACAGCAGCTTTGGATCCAGCCAAATCGTTCTGTGCACAACATTAGCGGACTGAATCTTTACATCCCCTTGTGCAGAAAGGAAATATCAAGACTCCTTCAAGCGGATAAGTGAGCTTGTATAACACCATCTGGGTGCAATTACTCCTATGTCTCCCGCCAGGGCAGGAAAACGGTCCAACGTTAAAAGTCCACTTGCTTGGAGCGGCCTCCTGATTTAGTCGGGCATTTCTTCCACCAAGTCCCCTTCCTTGCCAGTCGGGGAACCGAGGACCAGTCGGCAGCCAACGGGCTCTGTCTCAGGCTGACGGGCGCCCTCCCAGAGCCTGCCGGGGCCCGGGTCAGTGGCCGCCCTTCTGCATGAGCTGCGCAAAGCGGTTGGTGACGGACAAGGTGGTGTCGATGAAGCGGTTCACGCAGTTGGCCAGGCAGGTCTCAGTCCGGGAGTCGAGCTTGGAGCCGGGCTTGTCCACGCACTTCTCCCAGCAGGCCTCCATGAAGGTGTGGACCTGGAAGGGGGAGCCAAGCAGGGGAGGCCGTGGTTTAGGGGGGG
>WNWU01000071.1:2312899-2323478 GCA_012654045.1 Ptyas mucosa
CTATTCTATTCTATTCTATTCTATTCTATTCTATTCTATTCTATTCTGTTCTGTGGGGTTCGAGACTTAAAGAGAGCCTGAGCTCATATACCGTGCCCATGCCCTCACTGCCACACCCCTTCCTCAAAAAGCATCACGGGTGACCAGCTCTCTCCCATTACACCTGGCAGTTATGGGGGGTGGGTGGGATTTCTTTGAGAGGTCAAGGGGGCAGCCTTGCCTGCAGAAGCCCACTCCTGCCCCATTCGTGGATGGCTTCAGAGAGGGTCTTTTTCAATAAAACCCGGCTTGTCCTTCTGCCAAAGCTGCTTTGGTAGAAGCTGCTTTGACGGAGTCGTTTCCCCTCACCCAGACGATCCGGCGGGAGAAGAACGAGCCGCATTGCAAACTGAGAGACGATGAGGACGTCGTTTTTATGGGAGGATAAGCGATTGGCGCCGGTTTGCTTTGTAAAATCGTTTTATTGTGTACGCTTTACAAGGGGGGGGTGGGGGACAAAAAATTCGTTCCGTTCCATTTAGGCTGAGCTGGAACAAAATCTCATTTGCATGGTACAGAGAAGGAGCTCTTCGGCCCCCTAGTGTTGAACAAGGGTTATTAATATGACAGGAAGGCAGTGCGTAATAAGGCAGAGCTGTGTGGCTAAACAATGCATTGTGGGAGTGAATGTGCAGAAACGCTGGGGAAGTGGTCTTTTGGCCTTAAGCCCAGTAGTGTCCCCTTCCCCTTCCCCCCTCCCCACCCCCGGCTCAGTCTAGAGCAGTGATGGCTAACCTTTTTGCCGTCGCGTGCCAAAAGCCGGGGGAACACGGGGGGGGGGGGTGTGTATATGCCCACACCTGTAATTCAATACTCCCTGCCCCCCCCTCGCGCATGCGCATGTGGCACCCCCATGCTCCCCACGCTTTTGGCACGGTGGGCCCGGTAGGCTGTTTTTCTCCCTCCCCAGGCTCCAGAGGCTTTCTAGGAGCCTGAGGAGGGTGAAAACGGCCTTCCCCACCTCTCCGGAGGCGATCCGGAAGCCGGAAACAGCCCGTTTCCTGACTTCTGGTGCGCTTGGAAGGCCCGAAAATCAGCTGGCTGGCACACGCATGCGAGCAGGAGCTGAGCTAGGGCAAAGCTCGCGTGCCCACCGACATGACTCTGCGTGTCACCTGTGCCATAGGTTCGCCATCACGGGTCTAGAGAAAAGAAGGATCAGGGGTGACATGAAAGCAGTATCCCAATATTTGAGGGGCTGCCGAAAAAAAAGAGAGGAGGTCAACTTATTTTCCAAAGCACCGGAAGGGAAGACAAGAAACAATGGATGGAAACTAATCAAGGAGAGAGGCGACCTGGGATTAAGGAGAAAATTGCCTGACGGAACATTTAACCTGTGGAACAGCTTGCCTCCAGAAATTGTGGACGCTCCATCACTAGAGGTTTTTAACGAAGAGATTGCACAGCCACCTGTCTGAAATGGTATGGGATCTCCTGCTCGGAAAGAGGGTTGGACTAGATGGCCTACAAGGTCCCTTCCAACTCTGTTAATCTGTTAAGGACTCGGCCTGGCTAGTCTAGGGAAGAGAAGGACCAGGGGAGACAGGATAGCAGTCTTCTAATATTTGAGGGGCTGCCACAGAGAGGAGGAAGGGGGTCAAGTTATTTCCCAAAGCACCCGAAGGCCAGACAACGAATAATGGATGGAAACTGATCCAGGAGAGATTCAACCTGGAAACAAGGAGGAATTTTCTGACAGTGAGAACAATCAACCCATGGAAAAGAAGTTGCCTTTGGAAGTTGTGGGAGCCTCATCCCTGGAAGCTTTTAAGAAGAGACCGGATTGCCATCTGTCAGCAATAGTGTAAGGTCTGCTTGGGCAGGGGGTTGGACTAGAAGACCTCCAAGGTCTCTGCCAGCTCTATTCTGATTGACTGATCGATGGACTGCCCAGCTCCTTTGGAATTCATAAGTGCCATTGCCCTTAACATAGTTGGTGTTCAGGTATGTTTATCCAATACCCCTCAGCAAAAACTCAAGTTATCATGTTAATAATCCTGGCATTATAAGACTGCCCAGTTAAATGTGCAGGAAAGGAGTCTTAAAGAAGACTTGTTACAGAACCTTATAAAGAGGAGGGATATTTCACCTCACCTCGCCCCATGCTTTGTAGCCTACTAGGTCCCAATGCTCTGCACCCAACCATCGAGCATGATACATGGTACATGTAGAGATGCGCCTTAGCAAAAGCGGCTATTGTAGTTCCTTGAAGCAGTTAAGTTGAGCTTGACGGGGTCTTCTTGGGGTTGCCAGACTGTCAGACAGAGAAGATTTCATCAGTGATTAATAGACACATAGAGATAAAGCACATTTACGTCCCATTCGAAAGAGACAATAAAAAAAGCTGAGAAAGAAACAGACAAGATCACATCATCTCCAGCAACCAACATCTAGATAAGCGGGGATTAACTCCAGACAAACAGAAGGATGCCGTATGCAAAGAACTACAGAGGAGAAAAAGCAAACACCTACCAAAACTGGCAGGGTAAGTTACTGTATGTAAACAGAGCAAACCCCACACTCCCTTTCACTGATGATGCTATCTAGTCAGGTAATGAAACATCTGCAAGAAAACAAACCAGACAGCATCAAGAACTCCAAAGAACGCTTACAAATAGTCCTGGATTCTCACCTTTGGTCCCCGTCTTTCATTCGCAAGGGTGGGGCGGTTTAGTTGCCCTTAAAAACAACAAAGTTTTTCTCCGATTCATAGATCTTCACTTTGTAGAGGCATCCCGCGGGCAGGATTTTTTCCAGGTTGTTCCAGATGTATATGGCCACATTCTCTGTCGAACTGAAGAAGAGCAGAAGGATGGAGGAGAAAAGGGAGCTTAGAAGCTGTTCGGGAGAAGCAATTTTAACTCTCAGTTGCTCTACGTCCCTCCTGTTGCTTTTGGCTACTCTTTGGCCACAGGCATCAAGTCCGTTATTTCCAAAGATGGCCCCGTGGGTATGAGCGGCTTGCAACTACTTGTGGCTAGTCAGCCACCGCTCCCTACAGCAGCCGAATCAGAGGAGGAGGAGGCGGCGGCGTAGGAGTCGGGACAGCATCAGGGCAACCTGAGAGCTCCGAGTGGGAAGAGGGAGTGGAGCTGGCAGAGAGAGAGAGAGGTGGAGCCTGGGCCGTCCGTCAGCCCTCAGATGGAGAGTCAACAGCCCCCAGGTCTGGAAGTGGCTGATGAGGAAGAGGAGGAACAGCTGGGTCCAGTGCCTGACACACAGATGCGCAGAAGGCAGAGGAGAGGAGAGCAGTGGAAATCTATGGGCTGGCCCTTGAGACGGAAGAGCCACCGCTGCTAGTGAAGCCCCATCCTAGCTCTGGGGATAAAAGGCAGGGGACGGAGATGAATAGGTGTGGCAGACAGCTATTCATCTCCCAGATGGACAGACTTGTTAGCCTGCGGTGTGAGAGAAACTTTTTTGCCAGGACTGCCGGCGCTCCTAATCAAGGAATCTTTTGAGTTAACTTCAGGGGGTTTGTCGTGTTTGGGGAGCTGGCTCAGAATACCGCTCCATCTTTCCCCAGCTACTACCTTGTGACATTGGCAAAATAATCCACTTCCTCGTCCAGGTTCTTGTGGTCAAGAGGTTTGGTGATGGCCACCTGAGGAGAAAAGCATTAAAAAGTGGCGTTTTGTTTTCCCCAAGGTGGACATTTTCTACGTTCAGAGACATTAGGTGCTAAAAAATAATACAGGTAAGATAAAAATCAATAAATTAGTGCCCGGAACATTAATACAGATAGTCCTCGACTTACGACCACAATGGAGTCTTAACATTTCTGTTGTGAAGTGAGACATTTGTTAAGTGAGGGTTTGCCTCATTTTACGACCTTTCTTGCCACCGGTTGTCAAGTGAATCCCTGCATTTGATAAATTAGTAACCCGGTTTTACAGAATCCTTCCCCTGGAGTGGGGTGGGAATGGGAATTTTACAGTACCCTTCCTCTAGAATGGGGTGGGAATGGAGATTTTACAGTATCCTTCCCCTGCCATGCCCACCAAGCCATGCCCACCAAGCCACACCCACAGAACAGGTAATAAAATTTTTTGAAACCCATCACTGACCTCCATGTATTCATGTAGCTTGCAAATGTTCATCAGCATGCCATTGATGGGGTCAATCTGCATGGGGAAAACGTTCTTTTAACAGACGGGAAAAGTTCCACGGGGAAACCAAAATGCACAACCACCCAACCCTAAACTAATTGGAAGGACAGCGTCTCTCGGAGACCGTGAGCTGTCCCACGGGGACTGCACCCCGGCCACGCAGCTGGCTGTGTGCCTTCTCCCTAAGTCTCTTTCGTTTTTTATTCCCACATTATTCCCACATTTACGGCCCATTCAAAAGAGACAATAAAAAAAGCTGAGAAAGAAACAGACAAGATCACATCATCTCCAGCAACCAAGACCTAGATAAGCGGGGATTAAGTCCAGACAAACAGAAGGATACCGTATGCAAAAAACTACCAAGGAGAAAAAGCAAACACCTACCAAAACTGGCAGGTAAGACTTGAGGCTAGTCCCTCTCTCTCAGCCCAAACCACCTCACAGGGTTGTTGTAGGAAGAACAGGAGGAGGAAGATTCATTGGATATGTTCGCCAAGTTATTTGTAAAAATAATAAATGCACTGTCCTTGTTCATCTTCCACCGGCCGGCACAGGTGGAGCATTTAAAGTCCTCATTATGTGGGGGGAAAAAACTTCCTTTCTCCCATTTTTTAAAAAAAATTATTTATATGCCGCCCTTCTCCGGAGACTCAGGGCGGCTTACAATGCGTTAAGCAATAGCCTTCATACTTTTGTATATTTTATACAAAGTCAGCTTATTGCCCCCACAATCTGGGTCCTCATTTCACCTACCTTAGAAAGGATGGAAGGCTGAGTCAACCTTGAGCCTGGTGAGATTCGAACTTACAGTAATTGCAGACAGCTGGATGTTAAATGCTGCCTTTAGTAGGAGGCATTAGCCTGCTACGCCACTCAGGCTCCTTTTGGCTCCCCACTCCCAATGGAAAAGGTAGAGAAACCCCTTGGGCCTTCAGACCTCCTTCCTCTGCTGTGATGATGATGATGATGATGCCACCCAAGGAAGCATCCGGAAGAGCAGGCATGGCAGAACCGCTATAGGCTGCTGCTACCTACCACTGGATGCCAGTTCTTGGGGGGGGGGGAATGCAAATTTCCTCGGTGCCCGTTGTAGTTGGGGAAAAGGCCTCAGATAGCTAGAAGGCTGCGACTGGACAATTGAATTAAGCGGTGGAAGTTCTAATTCGGAGACGGCCAAAGGATGCCCAAAAGGGGCTGAAACAAAGGACGCTGGAGCCAATCCAACGAGAGATGGGAGTCTTGCCCACCTGCTGCCCGTCCTTAAGCCTGGCGCTCCCGAAGGATGGAGATATTCAATTTAATTTATCACATTTCTATGCCACCCAACTCCCAAGAGACTCTGGGCGGCTTACAGCAAAAATAATGCGAACCACGAACATAGAAAAATTGTTTAAAAACATTATAAAAACATTTTAAAACATTAAAAGCCCATGCACACCATTCGTGGCCGGATCTCGCAAGATCGCAACAGCGAGATCAACGGCCCCAGGTCTCCTGGAAAAGCCAGGTCTTCACCGCTTTCCGGAAGGCCAATAGGGTGGGGGTAGTCCGGATCTCAGCGGGTAATTGGTTCCAGAGAGCCGGGGCAGCCACAGAGAAGGCCCTCCCCCATGGACCCGCCAGCTGGCACTGTTTAGCTGACGGAACCCAGAGGAGACCAACTCTGTGGGATCTTATCGGTCGCTGGGAGCTATGCGGTAGAAGGCGGTCTCGAAGTTAGCCTGGCCTGAGCCATGTAGGGCTTTAAAGGTAATAACCAACACCTTGAATTGTGCCCGGAGACCAATAGGGAGACAGTGCAGCTCGTGGAGAATTGGTGTAATGTGGGTGTATCTAGGTGCACCCACGACACCTAAAACCACTACTCACCTTTCCACGTATAGTGACTGTCACTGCGTGGCAGAGAAGGAAGAGAAAAGAAAACACGTTATCAGTCATTAGCTGCAATCCTGCTTCGGCACCTCAAGGTGGAAGCAAAATGTCGAAGAAACAGGCGGTGGCAAGAGATTCACCGAGGAATTGCCGCTTTTCCAAGCCTGACTTGTCTCTCCCCCCCTTCCCCCCTTCCCCTCCCAGGGAAATGGGTTCAGGGATTCATGCCCTCAAACAGCCGAGCTGTCCTCTGCTCCGGTCCTCAACCACGCCCAGCACCTTCATAGTTGTGTCCATGGATGTGGTTGCATTTTCCAAAGGTGGACAGGTTTTCCTCTTTGCTCAGATATTTGCTGAAAGACAGTGGAGAGGAGGAGGAGAGAGAAAGAATAAACTTGAGGAAGAGAAAACCCAAAAGTGCTTTTTTTTTTATTTCTTCCAAGAGGCAACTGGACTTTCTGGTCTTACTTTGAAGACATCTCGCTTCTCATCCAAGAAGCTTCCTCAGCTCTGACTGGATGGAGGGGGAAGGAAAGGATTTATACTCCTTGCAGACAGCTTGGTCATTTGCATTTTCTAAATCTGAATTATTATAATAATTATTATAATTATTTATAATTAAATAATAAATTAATTAATTAAACCCACGTATCTCGTGTCGCTTTAAAGACTAAGTCAGAACTTAAGGGCTGAAATGAACTGAGTTGCCGTACGCTGGCATACACCACAATCCATTGAAAACTTAAATTACTTGGTCTGTTGTGTGGATGCTTGGGTGGTTTTAGGGGTGGGGAATTTGTGGTGGGTGGGTGGGGGTTTGGGGATTGTTATGCATGTTGGACCTGGTCTTTGGGTGTTAAGTGAATTTCTTGTATGGGTATACACCAAAAGCCTCGGTGGCGCAGCGGACTAAAGTGCTGTTAAAGTAGCACTTAGCTGCCAGCTGCCTGCAATTAGTGCGAGTTCAAATCTCACCAGGATCTTTAGGCACAGCACCCAGTGAGCCGAGTACCACGGGGACCACTTGCATTGGTTTATGCCAGAGTCTCTGCAGTTCAATTCTCAAGTCCTGATATCTGGTGACTTTTTCGTCGATTCTGCTGTCACCAGTTCGTATTAATTAATTAATTAATTAATTAATTAATTTATTTATTTATTTATTTATTTATTATTACTACTACTATTATTATTATTACTATTATTATTATTATATCAACCTGTAAGTTAGCAGAAGACTCTTGGTTTCACGTAGATGTGCTTTAGCCTTCACAGGCTAAAGAGCCTTGGTAGTACAGTGGTTTAAAGCACCCTGTTATTAATACCAGCTGCCTGTAATTATTGCAGGTTCGAATCTCACCAAGGCTCAAGGTTGACTCAGCCTTCCATCCTTTCTAAGGGAGGTAAATTGAGAACCCAGTTTGTGGGGGCAATAAGCTGACTTTGTATAAATATACAAAAGTATGAAGGCTATTGCTTAGCGCATTGTAAGCCGCCCTGAGTCTCTGGAGAAGGGCGGCATATAAATCAAATTTAAAAAAACAAAAACAAAAACAGGAGTTGGAGGAGAAAGGAAGAATGGGCTGTAAAACCCGTCAGCTCTTATGGAATGAACGTCACGAGTGGACCTCTTCTCTGAAGAGTGTAAAGGAGATGCTTAAATATAAATGGTACAGGATCTCCTAGAAGACCTCCAACGTCCCTTCCACCCCTACTCTTCTATGTTGGAAGGACACTCCTACCCTTTGGTACAAAGTCGGTTGAGGTTTGCCTTTCCTCTCTGCTGTGGCTCTTCACCCAAATCCAGCATTGGGCAGTTCGGATGGTGGTGGAGAAAACCAAAGACAGAAGTACCCTTTCTTTGTGCTATCTTCTCAAGGTTGAGTGCCCTGCTCACTCTTGCCAATCCTTACCTTTTAAGTTGGTGGGCAGCTGCAAAAGTTGTAGTGCGGGATAGGAAAATAATCTTGTCCTCCATGTTCCTTTCAGGAGCCCAGGAGATCCACAGGAGAACCTCCTCCTAAGGGCTGGTTAAATAACCCCACCAGTCCTCATGTGACCAAGGTCTGAATGCAAAAAGAACTGGTCTTTAGGAGCGTGATCCTTGTTCATGCCTTCCCCACATTCAGCCATTAATTCAGCATGTCTCCTTCTCTCCCGATGCAAGGCGAGATACAAATCTTATCTTAAATTTGGGAATTAGCTAAGGTTTGCCAAAGGCAAAGCGGGTTTGGCTGAATTCCTGCTGCATACCAACCTCTCGTAGGGTCGGTTCAACGCGAAGCCCGCTCGGCTCATCTTTGGGCTGAAATGTTTGAAAAAGGAGGCCGTGTTTTGGGTTTTCTGGAGGAAGTCAAGGCCTTTCTTCTGGGATAGGATCACGCACCTTTGAGCTGTCAGAGCATTCTAGGCCAGCAGTCCACCAACTGGTGGTCCGTGAGAAAATTTTGGTGGTCCGCAGAAAAATTATTTGCATTTTTTATATTGCACTAAATCAGGGGTCCTCAAACTCCTGCCCCTGGGTCGGATACGTGCAATGAATGTTTTGTGTTGCTGCAGAGAGTCTCCCCCTTCAGGGTCTTTTTGTGTGGGTCAGAGGGGCGAAGAAATTCCGACTCAGGGTGTACTTCAGCCTCCTGGTGGGGGGCTTTGGGCGAAGGCTGGAGGGAAGTACCGCTGGTGGCAGAGAGCCGGAGGGCCTCGTTCCAGTGGGACTGCATCATGGCCTAGAACTGGCTGACCATCTCAGCCCGCTGAGCCTCCAGGTGCCGGTACCTGGCCTTGCACTCCTGCAGGTCTTCCCTCTGCTTGGAAAGCCTATGCTCCTAGTCCTCAGTGAGGTGCTTCTGCTGAGCCTCCTTCTCGGTCAGATCCAATTTGAACTGAGTTGTTTTGACAACTCTTCCTTGTGTTAGCTGCTTAGCTCCAGCAACTGCTGCCTGTTGGAGCCCTAAGGATCCGGCGAGCAAGAGAGGAATGGGTGGGAGGGGCGAGTAGAGGCTGGTGAGGTGCCCCTTGACATAAGTGACATTCAGTTGGCCATGCCCACCCAGTCACATGACCGGCTAGCTACGCCCACCCAGCCGGTCATTAGGCAAATCATATTAGTGGTCCGCGGAATTTAAAATTATGAATTTAGTGGTCCCTGAGATCCGAAAGGTTGGGGACCACTGTTCTAGGCAGTGGTAAAATATAATTTTTTTTATTACCAGTTCTGTGGGCATGGCTTGGTGGGCATGTCAGAGGAAGGATACTGCAAAATCTCCATTCCCACCCTTCTCCAGGGGAAGGATACTGCAAAATCTCCATTCCCACTCTATTCTGGGACCAGCCAGAGGTGATATTTGTCGGTTCTCCGAACTGCTCAAAATTTCCGCTACCGGTTCTCCAGAACCTGTCAGAACCTGCTGGATTTCACCCCTGATTCTAGGTGTGTCCTGGTGCACAAAAAAGACGTTTATTACGCTAGTAATGCCAACAGATGAATATGAATGTTTAGACGGGACACTAGATGAAGTTTTTCATTCTTGACAGGCCTTCATTGCTTTGAATGGAGAGTTTATAAAATCACCTTTTCATTCGACCGCTGTATCTGCATGCATTTTCTGTAGTGAGGAAAGGGTGAGGGCATGCAAAATTCTTAATGGTGTTTTGCAGTTTCCTAGGCAACCAGAACGTAGGAAAACCGAGCCGAGTGTTTCTTTGCAAACTTGGAGGGAAGAAAAATACTCTTCAATATTTCTCACTCCGTATAGTTTCTCCGTATCTCAGGCACCCTTGGTATTGGCCTTGGGAAAAAAAATCCCGCTCCGTAATCTCTTCCGAGAAAGCTTCATCTCGTGAGGAATGCTAGGCACCGCCAACTGAAGGAGATTCACGGAGGAACTTAGTTAGCTCTTAGAGACTAACCAATTAGATCTGAGCTGGTTTTCAGTTGGAAAAAACAATCTCCCTTAGTCTAAGGATCTCTTGTGGCATTGTTAGCAAAATGGTCTACTCTAGAAGGAGTGACAGGGAGGATTCTTCAAATCTGAAAGCAACGAATAGCAGCAACAATAGCACTTAGACTTACATACCATTCCATAATGCTTTACAGCACTCTCTGAGAGGTTTACAGAGTCAACGTATTGCCCCCAACAATTTTACCAAATTCGGAAGGATATAAATTTTGTCAGCTTTGAGCCGGTCAGGATCGAACTCCTGGCAATGGGTAGAGTTAACCTGCAATACTGCATTCTAACCATTACGCCACCACGGCTGGAAGAGAACTTTTACAGCCCTCTCTAAGCGGTTTACAGAGTCAGCCTCTTGCCCCCGAACAATCTGGGTCCTCATTTAACCCACCTCGGAAGGATGGAAGGCTGAGTCAACCTTGAGCCTGGTGAGATTCCATCTGCCGAACTGCAGCTAGCAGTCAGCTGAAGTAGCCTGCAGCGCTGCACTCTAACCACTGCGCCACCTCGGCTCTTTGGGCCTGAAGGTGCTACCCATTTGTTTTTGGAGGCACCGGTCTACCCATTTGTTTTTGGAGGCATCGGTCTACCCATTTGTTTTTGGAGGCA
>WNWU01000071.1:2325161-2351666 GCA_012654045.1 Ptyas mucosa
AGAATTAGAATAGAATAGAAATGGAATGGAATAGAATAGAATAAAATAGGAATGGAATGGAATGGAATGGAATGGAATGGAATGGAATGGAATAGAAAATTAGAATAGAATAGAATTAGAATAGAATAGAATAGTTGGAAGGGACACCTGACGAGGATCAGAAAAGTCGGCAGTTCAGCAGTTCGAATCCCTAGTACAGATCTCCTGCTTGAGCGGGGGGGGGGGGTGTTGGACTAGATGACCTCCAAGGTTCCTTCCCACTCTGTTACTGTTAAATGGGACCTTGAGGTCTTCTAGTCCAACCTCCCGCCCAGGCAGGAAACCCCATACCATTTCAGACAAATGGCTACCCAATCTCTTCTTAAAAACTTCCAGTGTTGGAGCATTCACAACTTCTGGAGGCAAGTTTTTCCACTGGTTGATTGTCCTCACTGTCAGGAAATTCCTCCTTAGTTCTACGTTGCTTCTCTCCTTGATTAGATTCTCCATCCCTTGCTTCTTGTCCTGCCCTCAGGTGCTTTGGAGAATAGGTTGATTCTACCTTCTTTGGAGCAGCCCCTGAGATATTGGAACACAGTTAACATATCACCCCATGTCCTTATTTTAATTAAGCTAGACATACCCCAATTCCTGCAACTGTCTTTGTATCTTTGAGTCTCCAGTCCCCTAATCATTCTTGTTGCTCTTCTCTGCATTCTTTCTAGAGTCTCAACTTCTTTATATGGTGGTGACCATACTTGGGCAAGCGTTCATAGACTTGGGATGCAAGAGAAAGAAACTCCTTATAACCCCGCCTCGGTTGGCTATAAATAGGGCCAAGAGAAACTTGGCTAGGTGTTCAAAAGGCTGTTACCCTTCCTTGTCCCAATGCAGAAGAGATTCCTGCCATCCTTGCTCTGCCAGTTCCTTGGCCTTCCCTGGTTGGAAGGGATGGCATAATCTTGGTAGCCTGTTCAAGTTTCTCTCTGCTTCTAAATGAAATCAAGGCGTGGTTACTTTGACTTTCTTCCTTTCTCATTCTTAAGACTTATGGCTTACTACTCCTTCCTTGCTTCATCCCTGAAACTCTTCTAGAAATTATTCTTCTGTCTGCTCCAAAGCTGTGATTGCTCACTTTGTTGGAACTCTGAGCTGCAAGCATGCTGTCTCTGATTTTGATCTGCGAGCAGAAAGACAACTAATGTGGGATGTGGCTTAAAGCCAGTGCATGCTCACAAGCACCTTCTCTTACTTGGGTAAACAAATTGGAGCTTACTCTCTGTCCATCTCCTCCTTAAAAGGGAAAGCACATATGTGCTAGCTGTTCCTGACTTTAGGGGGCGGTGCTCATCTTCGTTTCAAGGCCGAAGAGCCAGTGCTGTCCGAAGACGTCTCCGTGGTCATGTGGCCGGCATGACTCAACGCCAAAGGCGCACGGAACGCTGTTCCCTTCTCACCAAAGATGGTCCCTATTTTTCTACTTGTATTTTTTTTAACCTGCTTTCGAACTGCTAAATTGGCAGAAGCTGGGACAAGTCACGGGAGCTCACCCTGTTACACGGCGCTAGGGATTCGAACCGCTGAACTGCCTACCTTGCAATCGACAAGCTCAGCACCTTAGCCACTGAGCCACTGCACCCCTAAACTCCACTTGGGACATGTTAAACTCTCTGAGCCGCGGATGGCCTCATCATCCCGGTGGTGAAATTCAAATTTTTGTCATCCAAGATACATAAAACCCCTCCATTCCTGGTCGTGTGCGCCAGGCAGGGAAACCCAGCCCTCTTTCCATAATTCATGCCTGAACGTTGTAAATAGAAAAGGAAGGATTTAAACATTTATGTTCTTGCTTTCTGGGAAAAAGTCACATTCACCAGCGCTCTCCCGGAGAAATATAAATCAGGAAGGGAAAAAAAAAGAAGAGCAAGGAAAGGAAAGCTAATGCGCGATCCTAAAACAGCATCACAAGAAGAACGGCGAGCCTTTTGCGAACCCCACCCCGGTGTCCTTTGCCGAGTTTTGTGACCGTGTATTTCTTCCGTGGTTAAAGTGTCAGTTTCATAGAGTCTTTGAAAAGTGGGCTCCTCAATTCCAGCACCCGCAGACGTTTTTCTAGCAAAGTGCCAACAAACAAAATATGGCAAGAGGAACAAGCCTGTTTGTGTTTTGTTATCTTGGCTGCTGCACATTTTGGGCTCTTAGTGCCGGGGTGCTTGAAAAAAGCCACAATTGCTGATGTTCAGTTCACTGGCGAGTGACTAATTGGAGCCAGCTGACTACGGCAGAGGCCTCCCAAATTAAACACGGGCGCTCCAGACAAAATGAGATGCTGTTATGGGTAAAGTCAGGCTGCTGCATTTGGGCATAGGATGACTCAGCGTGGATTTGACTCCCGGATGAGATGTTTCCGACTTGCATTTCACACAGAGAAACAACGGTTTAGAACAAAACATCTTAGTCCAATCGGGAGTCTTTTTGGCATGTTGAAAGGCATTTCCCAGAATTCCCCAGCCAGCATGGCCAAAGGGGGTTGAAGGATGATGGGAAATATGCTCTAGCACAGTGTGCTAGACTTGGCCGCTTTAAGACGTGTGGACTTCAACTCCCAGAATTCCACAGCCAGCCGTTCCCCATGCTGGCTGGAGAATTCTGGGAGTTGAAGTCCACATCAGAGGTGGGTTTCAGCAGGTTCTGACCGGTTCTGGACAACCAGTAGCGGAAATTTTGAGTAGTTCGGAGAACCAGTAGTAAAAATTCTGACTGGCCCCGCCCCCATCTATTCTCTGCCTCCCAACTCCCAGCTGATCGGGAGGAAATGGGGATTTTGCAGTAACCTTCCCCTGGAGTGGGGTGGGAATGGAGATTTTACAGTATCCTTCCCCTGCCATGCCTACCAAGCCACACCCACAGAATCGGTAGTAAAAATTTTTGAAACCCACCACTAGTCCACATGTCTTAAAAGTAGCCAAGATTGAAAAACTTAGTTGTAGCTTCTGGGAATGAGGCTCTACAGCCTCCTTGGCATCTGCTGAAAAACGTTGCATATGAAAATTGGAAGCCAAACCGTCAACCATCTCCTCTAAACTCTACCTCCACTGTTTCCAAATGTATTTCTCAAAACTATTTACAAGCCTTATCAATGTTTTGCAGAGCGGACCTTGGACAACGAACAGAAAAGGACAAAGGCAAATCTCAGCCAGCGAACAATTTCAAAATTAGACTAGGAACAACAAAACAAAAAAAAAGAACGAAAAAAGTTTCTCATTTCGTTCAAAGACTTTTGGAGAGGTGGCCTCGTTTACTAAAAGATTTATTAAAAGTTTTTTAAAAACTCGCTTGGACAAATTTGTGGGCGAGGTGATTCAGCAGCTTATCATCTGGGCAGGGATGGTCTGATTATGGGAGGGGGCTATCGTCCTGCTTTGTGGCAGGAGATGGTCAAAAACGGGACAGCGGTCGAGTTAGCTGGTGGCTGTATAATGTGCCGATGTGTAGATTTTATGCAAATTGCAATATAGTATTTTCTACCTATGTACAATTTTAATCGACTATAGTCCATATAGATTGGAGCTAAAAATTTAAAATACATGAACTGTGAGTTTGACAGAGTGGTTTCCACCACTGATCTAGTTGCTGTTTTGCACTGGTCGTGTGCCAGCTATGTGTCTTGGATATTTTGTTTTTTTTGGTCTATGACCGCAATAAAGTATACTTACTTATGCTAAAGCTTTCCATTTTACAACAGTTCCGTATCGGTGTATATCCACCATTTATATTTCCACCCCCCTACATATTTCACTTATTTATATTTGTGGTTCCCTTATTCCTTACATATTGTATATACTTTGTTGTTAGTTGCAAAGTCGTGTCCGGCCCATCGCGACCCCATGGACAACGTTCCTCCAGGCCTTCCTGTCCTCTACCATCCCCTGGAGTCCATTGAAGCTCACGCCGATGGCTTCAGTGACTCCATCCAGCCACCTCGTTCTCTGTCGTCCCCTTCTTCTTTTTGCTGTCCATCATTCCCAGCATTAGGCTCTTCTCCAGGGAGCCTTTCCTTCTCATTAGGTGGCCAAAGTATTGTATATCCTACTCCTTACTTATTATACGTACTATTTTATCAACATATTACTTTACATACATTCATCATGTCTCTTGACTGCTAGTTAGTTGTTCGTAGCTGCGTCCTGCCAGTTTTCTGCCTGTTTGTTCTACTACGTAGTGGCCGTTGCAGTCATTAGCTTGCTTTTAGGGATATAGAGTAGGAGAACGGGAGAATTAAAATGAACAATAGCCCGGTTCACTTTCAGAAACAGAAAAGTGTTCTGGAGGAGTTCATTGATGAGCCACTGACACGAAAGGAAGGGCCATTGGGGTTAATGCGCATCCCACAAGTCATTGCAGTTATGGAAGCCTTCATTAAAATGGGCCCAGTGTTCTGCCGGGGCAATAAAATGCAGTTGTTATTCGGCAAAGATTAGATGCATGTCAACATTGAGTGGGTGGGCCGGGGAGGTGGGGGTATGCGTGCTCTGGCTGAAACTGGCTTGCAGAGTCATTAGCCAAAAAAAAAAAAAAAAGCAGGCAGGGAACAGCCTCAGGGAGAGGAAAGTCATTTCTGTGCATTTGAACGGAGGAATAATTCAAAAGAGGGGAAGGTGGGGGGGATTTGTTAGCTCTGATTGTTTTTCTCCGTGACCTTGAGAAATTTACAACGTGGGTGAAATCAGGCTCTGGATATGTCTTCCTTTTTTCTAACCAATTGGTTTGGTTGAACTCTTGGAACCAGGGTTCTCTAGATGTTTTTGGGTTACGATTTTTCCTAAATTGGAGGATGGCTCGTGAGAACAGTAGGCCAACGCAATTGGAGATCGTCAGGTTGGAACAAAGCCAGAGTGTCCCAACTTTGGCCACTGTAAACCATGTGGATTTCAATTCCCAGAATTCCCCAGCCAGCTATGGAGTTGGCTTCAACTCCAATTCTGGGAGTTGAAGTCCACACACTTTTAAGAGTTGCAAGGTTGAAAAACACAGCCCTGGATTGTAAATAAGATGAGAATTTAAGCTTAGGAGGATCCAATGTTCAGCTAGAGAAGGTCCCAGGTTCTGGGTAACCATCTGACTCCTTTGCTGGCCTGGGAATTCTGGGAGTTGAAGTCCACACAACTTCGAGTCACCACAGCTGAGAAACACCGCCCTAGAGACTGAAGTTGGTCCTACCATCATTCCCCATCCCTCCCCCCCCGCCCCCCCCCCCAACCGGACACCAGAATTGCACCAGATCTTATGAATGTATTTTATTGGCTTTGGAAAGCACAGTGGAGTTTCAAAATACGTTTCCCAAACATACAGTATGTACAAAAAAAAAAATCAGTAACACGCACAGAACTTTTGGAAGTCCAACCTCTGGACTCCCGAGCTTCCAAAAATCCCTTCTTCTCATCTGTTTCTTCTGGCCTCCTCCAATTTCTTTTCTTTTTTCTTTTAATCTCTCAAGACAGGTTAGTTCTTCAGACACATAGTAGTAATAGTAGCAACGAGCAGCTCCCAAGTTATTTTTGGAGAAAAGAAAAAAAGACTTCTTTTCTTTTTAACACAGGAGAATGCCTTACCAGCAGGGGATTTAAATAGCAGAAAGTGTTTTTTTTAAAAAAGGGGGAGGGGATTTTTTCCAGTTTCGCAGTTGTGAAAGATCCAGAGTCCAGATGATTGGTCACGCCAACAGATGAAAAGAAGCTAATTTAGCTTGAGAACTTTTCAGATTTCGGTCGGCAGTCAAGGCCAGCCGTCCCAGAGAAGCTTTTGAGCGGTTGGGTTACGAAATGCTTTGGTCAGCATCTTTGAAGGCCTGGGGAGTGGGTGGGTGGGTGGGTGAGAGAAAAATGTCAGTTCCAGTTTGTGACAGTGATTTCACCCTTTTAGTCTGATTATCTGGGCCTTGAATGCCCTCGTGTGCCCCCTGTTCCCCCCCAAAATCACACCCTGGAATTATTCTTGCTATGGAGAAGGGAAACACTCTTTGCAAGAGGAAGCTGGTGTCTTACTTTTTAAGGAACATTTTTGCCTAGATTGTAGTCCTATACATTTAAAATTTAACAGTTGCATCTTCGCACTTTTTGGACCCAGAACGGTCGTACTGTTAGGGAAATACACAATCTGCCTCAGGCAGCTGAACTGGGGCAACAATTTGTTGACTTTTGAGGGTATTGCTATGCCTTGAAGTCATAGAGAGAACAAACACAATGGAAGCTGGATTTCAAACCCCCCCCCCCATTACTATTCAGTAGGACAGGGGTGTCAAATTGCAGGCTGGATGTGACTCATGGGATGCTTAGAGCTGCCCTGCAGGACCACCCTGGAAACAGCGAAGGACCGGCCCGCAGTGCCTCTGCCAGCGAAAAGGGAGCTCGTGAAGGCCGCGTGTGGCCTTCCTGAGCTCCGTTTTCACTGGCAGGGGGTTATAGGAGGCTGTCGCAGCTGAAAACGGAGCTCACGAAGGCCGCGTGTGGCCCTCCCGAGCTCCGTTTTTGCTGGCAGAGGGTTGCAGAAAGCAGTCGCAGCCGGAAACGGAGCTCAGGAGCCCATTTTCACTGGCAGAGCGCTCGGGGCCACCACAGGCTCCTCCCCGACATGAGTGACATTGAACTGGCCACGCCCACCCCGGTCTCCCCGAGGTCAAACACGACCCTGATGCGGCCCTCAATGAAATTTGAGTTTGACACCCCTGCAGTAGGATATTTCTCTTCGGATTGAGGCAAGGCAGATGCCGAAACGGGTTCTGGACTCAGCCTCTTGAGTTCAGCAGGAAGGAGAGATTGGGAGGGGGACGGGGAAGGAAGGGGATTTTCCAGGAGAGATATTGGGTCCCCAAGAAAATCGGTCCGTTGGTTCTCAAATTCTGGTTGTACGCAAACACGGAAGGTGTGCTCCTGATACCTGGATCAGAGCTTAGGCCAGGAGCTTATATCCCAGAGAGATGGAAAGAAACTGCAGGATGGCCAGAAGGACCGAGCTGGCTTGGGTCACCGAGACCGAGCTGTGTGGTCCTTTGGTGGAATGGTGGGAAGGTGCTAAATTATGGTGGAATGAGGTGGCGTTGATGTGGTGGTGACCATCGGTAGGGTTGCTCAGATGAGTCGGCTTGCCAGTGCTGCTGGTTGGCTGGGAGACGGAAGACGATGACATTGAGCTGACCACCTCTGGAAAGAAAAATGGAAGCAAGATTAGCCACATCCTTTTGCTAAATGGAGAAATGGGGAGTCCTATTGAGGTTCCAGTGATGCCAACCCAAACATCTTTAGAAAGCCCTCATGAGGGATGTCGAGGTGAGGTGAGATGGAAGCTCTGCCTGGTTTTGAAGCTCAGTGGAGCTTCAATTGCACCCTTACTTCTGCCATCTTGACTATTCTGATGGCCTCCTAAAAATGCATCTGCCTCCCCCAAGCTTTCTTGGGGAAGGATAGCAACAAAGCACAAATTTTGTGTACCCTCTGAGCATCTCTGGAGTTTGAGGCAGGATGCTAAGAGAATGCAGCTTACAGCTGACATCATGGTTAGTCTGCCTCCACTGAATTATGTTCTAACTTTGCTCAGTGCTTTGAATCGCCTCCAAACCAAACCATTGTTGCAAATATCCATTTTTTCCCCAGGAACCTGCGAAAATTACCTTTTGCCAAGGTCCTGGTCTGGAGCAGGGTAGTTCCATTGACAAAGGTGACAAAGGCTCTGTTTGGAAACAGACAAACAGAAGAGAACATGGTTGAGAAAAAAGGAGAGAAGCTGGATCCATAGAAAGTCGATCGTTGTTGGGGGGGGTTTTTGCACAGAATTTAGGAAAGCAAGAACCACTGTTTAATTTCAATTTCCAATGTCCGGCTTCCTGTCATGGTACCAGAATGAAGCAGAACGGTTTAGGAGAGCAAGCTTGATCCTAACCAATATTCAGTTATTAGTAGGATTCTTACAAGACCTTTCCTGGTGATCAGAGCCAGAGTATTAAAATTAAAGCTGATTAATCATAAAAGGAATGAAACAATTCCATAGCTGGCAGGTGGTATAAGCTAGTCTTGGATGGATGGATGGGTGGGTGGATGGATGGATGGATGGATATAGGAACAGAAGGAGGGAGGAGGGAAAGAAGGAAGGAAGGAAGGAAGAAGAAATACAGGAATGAGGGAGGGAGGGAGAGAAGGAAGGAGGAATGGAAGGAAGGAGATGGGAATTGAAGGAAGGAAGGAAGGGGAGAGGGAGGGAGGAAAGGAAGTAAGTAAGGGGAGAGGGAGGGAGAGATGGAGAGAGGGAAGGAAGCAAGGAAGGAACTGGGTGAAAAAACACCAGGTAGATCATCTGCTGAATGGCCAGCCCTGAGAACATGAAAACAGTCCGAAGAGGTTACGTGTCTGTCTTCAGCTTCTGCTCTTGTAAGATATACTTCTCTGCCATGTAGAAGTTTTATTTAGCATTTGGGGCTGAAAAATCAGCCTCCATGTTTTAACGTTGGCCCTCGGGACTTCCTTCTTTCAGTCTCACTTTCCACACAGGATTATGGCAAAGTTTAAAAAAACCCAAATAATGTGCCCGCGTACGTATTTATGTGCATCCTGACTCCTTTAAAGACGGAGCACTTGAGCCTTTGAAGCCTACGCTGCCAGTTCCTCGGAGGGATTCCTCTCCTCGCCCCACACCCCGGGACCCCTCACCTGATTTCTGCCGATCCAACGTTGTGGCTGCTTGAGGAAATCCAGTGTGTCCGGATGCCGGACCCTGAGATGTTTTTCTGCATGAGGCTCTCGGAGGGGCTGCAACGGACCAGTTGATTCCCCTCTTCCCATTGCCCCCCAACGCTGTTCTCCGAAGGCAGAATTTGGAAGATAACGGAAGAGGCGTTCTCTGCACCGGTGATCGATACTGCCAAGGAAAGGAGGAAGAAGAAGGAGGAGGATTTTTTTTTTATTCGGAAGGAGAAGCAAACGGACCTCAGGGGGCGGCTGAAATGCCAGAGGAAAATTCCAGGTGGCTTAAAAAAATCCAACCTTGGGTTTCCAGCATCCCTCGTCTGTGGGCTGCCTCTGACTCACAAGGTGAGGTTGCGTTTCGACCGAGAGTGTGGCTGGCATTAGAGAGAGCGAGTTGCGAAATGGGGAAAACGCCCATGGGAACCAAGAGCAGGCCGAACGTTTCGTAGCTGGCCTCGGGGTTCAGTTCTGCAATCGGGGTACATACTCTAAGCCAGCCAAGCTGCCTCAGTGCTGTTTGGAAACCTTCCCCTCCTTATTATTCCTAATCTTACAGCTCTCTTCTGAAGGAGAAGGATGCTTTGGGATAGATCTAAACATAGGAATTGTCCTTCCTAATGACTAAATTGGTTTTGTTTGTTTTTTTTTTGTTTTTTTGCCAAAGAAAAACCTAAGAAACCTTTCTAGGCCAGGTGCTCTTCTTCTTTACCTCAATACCGGTCACCAGTAATTTCTCCTTTGACAGATTGCACAATGAATCCTCCATTGCTGGAGGGGCCATTGCGAAGAGCGTTCCTCGCCTATTCCCCACGTTAATGTTCCTGACAGCGAGAACAATTAACCACTGGAACGGCTGGGTGCTCTGGAGGCTTTTAAGGAGAAACTGGACAGCCCTTTGTCCAGAGTGGTCTAGGGTCTCCTGCTTGAGCAAGGGGTTGGACTAGAAGACCTCCAGAGTCCCTTCCAACTCCGTGATTCTGCGAATGGCAATGGGAAGAAGCCCTGTGATTTCCTTCCCCTCCTTTCTCGAGTCACTGCATGTCTCAAAGTCCACTTAAGGTAAAGGTAAAGGTTCCCCTCACACATACGTGCTAGTTGTTCCTGACTCTAGGGGGCGGTGCTTATCTCCGTTTCAAAGCCAAAGAGCCACCGCTGTCTGAAGACGTCTCCGTGGTCATGTGGCCGGCATGACTGAACGCCAAAGACGCACGGAACGCTGTTCTCTTCCCACTAAAGGTGGTCCCTATTTTTTCTACTTGCATTTTTTACGGGCTTTCGAACTGCTAGGTTGGCAGAAGCTGGGACAAGTCATGGGAGCTCACCCCGTTACGCGGCACTAGGGATTCGAACCGCTGAACTGCCGACCTTTCGATCGACAAGCTCAGCGTCTTAGCCATTGAGCCACTGCATCCCTAAACTCCACTTGGGCATGCTAAATTCTGGAAAAAAAATCTTTTTTTAAAAAAAAAAATCAGAATGATTCTACCATTAATTCTCGGAGCAGCTGCTAGAGTCTCAGAAGGCAGATACTAACAAGGAGGAGCTGAACTAATGGTGAGAGAACTTTACACGCAAAAGCCAAGAGAGGGAGAACGGCCTCTAGGCCCAGATGTGAATATGCACCTACCTGTATAGATGTCGTTGGGTGTATAATCGCGAGGCTCCACGTCCAGCCGGAAGGAGCCCTGTGGCACCGTCTTCCTGACCACCTCGCAAGGGGGTTGTTGGCAGTAAGCCGGCGAAACCAGCAGGGCCCCCAGGAAGAAAAGTGGCAACGTGAGCTTGAGCCAAGCCATCTTCCAAGTCTTGTTCCTTCCTTCCTTCCTTTTCTCCTGGCCTTCTCCTCTTTGCAGGCTTTACCTGGTCTGCCCTCGAGATCTTTTGGCAGGCGGGCCACCAGCCAAGTTCTTATATACTCCTCTGGAGGTTGCACATTCCTTCCCTCTCACACCCTCCCTGGTGGGAGGGTTCCGATGGTGACACATTGGGGTGCTCTACCTGCCCGGCTGCTGCTGAACGAAACTCACATGACCTATGAGACTGCGGGACCCCCCCAGGGGGGTGGGGGTTGGGGAGAGGCAATGATGACTGAGATCGCCTTCCGGGCGTGGTCTTTGGAGAAGAGAAGAGCCGCTTCCTCGCTTGCCCTTCAAGTAACCCAGCTGGTTTCCTCCAAGAGTTTCTATTTTGGTTTCTGTATCCGGGTCTCCATCTCCAGAGTGGAAAGATCTCTAGGTCGGGGATCTCCAACCTTCGCAACTTTAAGACTTGTGGACTCGTGGACTTCAACTCCCAGAATTCCTCAGCCAGCTTTACTGGTTCTTTAGATCGGGGGGGGGGGGTGTTGTCTTTGCTGGCTGGGGAATTCTGGGAGTTGAAGTCCGCCAGGCTTAAAAGTTGCCAAGGTTGGAGACCCCTGCTCTAGATGGATCAGGCATCCAGCCTTTTCTTGCATCCCTCCAGGAAAAATGGAAAATATTTGCCAAGGAACGTGGCCAAGAGAGTGTTTGAGGAGGAGAGATTGGCAGCCAAGAATCTGGAGGAATTCCATAGAAACTCCTCTCCCCACCCCCAATTTACACATTTTTATGGAAAGGCCACCCTCTCCCTTGGCCAGCTACAGGCAAAGTTTACTGCCTTGGGGGCTTCTAGCCTCACCTTTCCCGAAAGCAAAATGCAAGCAGCGTTTCTTAAGGTGGAGATTCCATCATTTAAAAAGGGTTACCTTTTGGGCATGCTAAACACACACACAGAGAGACACACACACACACACACGTCACAAAGGCTCAAATTCCTTGAATCGGGTAATTCCGATAAAGCAATCTCCTTCGGGGTTAAAAGCCAACCAGAGAAGACAATGGGCAAGTGTGTCACTGCGCAAGAAGTTATTTGCACAGCAAATAATTCCTTTGGGAATTTGGCCTTCAGGAAGGGGACGTCCTCGGCCAGCTTCAGGTCTCCTTTCGTGCTGCCTTTGGTTGCCTTTCCAGGCCAGTTGCTCTCCAGCTCCCATCAAGTCCAACATGGGGGTTGGGGGTTGGGGTCCCAAAATGATGTAGGCACTCAAGATTCAGGAGATTGGATCGGCCCAGGGAGCTGCAATGAAGTTGGTTGGACCAGGCTGCTTTTTAAATGTTGTGGTGCCTTTTGGAAATAATCTTGGCCGGTGAACTGGAAATGCTTTATAGAACTTTTGTTGAAAAGAGAAATAAATAACTTGGGATTTAGGGGTCAGATGGTTAGCATAGTGGAAGAAGGGATGTGTGTGTGTGGCGTGTGTGTGTGTGTGTGTGAGAGAGAGAGAGATACATTTATAACTGCTGTAAAGAAAACAATCTTCCTTCCTTCCCATGCCATGCCGTCTTCCTTCCCTTCCTTCCTTCCTTCCTTCCTTCCTTCCTTCCTTCCTTCCTTCCTTCCTTCTTTCCCATCCCATCCCATCTTCCTTCCCTTCCTTTCCTTCCTTCCTTCCTTCCTTCCTTCCTTCCTTCCTTCCTTCCTTCCCTTCCCTTCCCTTCCCTCCCTCTCTCCCATCCCATCTTTCCTTCCTTCCTTCCTTCCTTCCCTCCCCTCCCCTCCCCTTCCTTCCTGTCTCCCTCCCTCATTTCATTTCATTTCCATTTCATATCTATAAAAAATGGCTTTTAGCAATTTTTTTTAAAAAAAGGAAACGACCTTAGTCTATCATCAATACTTCGATCCATTTGGTCTGGGCGTGAATCTACCTGTGGCATTTGCAAGCAGTTGCCAAGGAATAAAGGACCATGATTTTCAAGAAGGAAATCTTAACTTCAGCCCAATCTTAAAACCGTAAAGAGATGTTGCCAGAGGCTTTCAGGGGTGTGGATAGCCTTGGGGCATTTTCCAAAATTAAAACAGCATCTCTGTCTTCATACAAACACTGCTCCATTCCTTTCTCCTGTCTCAAGTCTCATAAAATTTGCAAGCCCGAAAGGCTTTCCTTTTAAGACTGCACCAAGAGGGAGGGTCTTTCTTGCACCTGAGAGACAGGCCGATCCCTTGTCCTTCCATACAAACTCACCAGAATTCATTTTCCAGGTAGAAATCCTTCTGCCTTCGCACTTACCTTTGTTTATGGACGAGATTTACCTGCTGTCTGACATCTAACAGGGTCTGGGTGGCTTCCAGAAATTAATTACACCGTAAAACGCAGGAAAAACAAAAGTCATATCATAATTCATCACGAAAATCATGAAATCCAAAATCCATTTCCCCAAATGAGGCAGGACCACGAATGAGCTGAAATTTATAACAAATCCCCCCCACCAAATAATGATAGCAGATATTGGAATAATCAGAAGTCCTTTTTTTTAAAAAAAAAAGAATGATTAAGTGGGGAATGTTAGGGTTTTTTCTGTGCTTGTTTTAGGATTGCAAAATTCCTTCCAACCACCCTAAGGGAAGATAAAATATATTCTCTGCCAAAGAAATGCAACTTCCACATTAGCTCATCTCTCTCTCTCTCCTCCCCCCCCCAATTTCTTCTCTCCTTTTCTTTTTTTCTCTCCTCACTGCTCTTGTGTAAAAAAAAAAAAATATTGCACAGCTTATGCATATTCCATAGTTTCCAGCAGGAAAACTGGAACTTGCTTGAAATTTCCATGACGTCACCGCAGTTCACGCGTGGGCTGGACGAATGCCGGGTGTCAGCCGTGCAACCAATGATCATCTGCGTGTTGGAACCTATCCTTAAAACCAGGTTTGGCATTGAAGTATGCAAAAAAGATAAAAAGCCTAAATATTAGGGCAGACTTTTTGATCTGTGGGCCGCTGGATTGGCAAGCAGCACCTCCCAGACTCGTAGAGTAGCCGTGACTTCCTCCCAGGTGTAAATTGAATCCCCTTCCGGCTGTTCCTTGAGATGGGTCATTAATATTTGTTCTCTCCGGCCCGTTTCTGCAATCTGCCAAGGGCCAGTGCATGACACACCGCTCATTCTCTGCTCTGTGCCATGGCAACCAAGCCCGGAGGTGGATTGCGGCATCTCAGGTGAGGCAAAGGTGGGAGAAGACACCTTGCCTACTCCCGGTGGAAACCCTGCTGCTTCAACATTCCTTCTCTTGAGTAGGCAGGGATTTGATTTTCTGGCTTCCTGTGCTTCAGCTCTGAAGGCTTATGTGGGCCTGAGTTTGTTTTGCTCCACTGAAGGGGATTCACTGCGCCTCGGTGGCCCAGTGGTTAGAGTGCAGTACTGCAGGCTCCTTCTGCTGACTGCCGGCTGCCTGCAATTTGGCAGTTCAAATCCTACCAGGCTCAAGGTTGATTCAGCCTTCCATCCTTCCAAGGTGGGTAAACGTGATGACCCAGATTGTTGGGGGCAAGAGGCTGACTCTGTAAACCGCTTAGAGAGGGCTGTAAAAGCACTGTGAAGCGGTATATAAGTCTAAGTGCTATTGCTATTGTCCGTCCTTCCTTCCTTCCTTCCTTCCTTCCTTCCTTCCTTCCTTCCTTCCTTCCTTGAAGTTAGAATGCAGTATTGCAAACTAACTCTGCCCACTGCCAGGAGTTCGATCCTGACCAACTCAAGGTTGACTCAGCCTTCCATCCTTCCGAGGTGGGTAAAATGAGGACCTAGATTGTTGGGGGGCAATTTGCTGACTCTGTAAACCGCTTAGAGAGGGCTGTAAAGCACTGTAAAGCGGTATATAAGTCTAAGTGCTATTGTTATTGCTAATCAGTGGAGGCCCAGACAACTGGTAGCCCGGGACCTTCCTGGAGGGGAGGTCTTGAGGTCCAAGGGGAAGTAAATTAGGGATCCTACCTGCTCCAGAAAGAGCAAAGCATCAGCTCCCTTGTTTTCAGCAATCTGCTTGTTCCTCTTTTGGAACAAATGCCCCAGGCTGCTAGATGAAACTCGGGGTAAGCTGTAAGTCGCAGAAGAAGAGGTAGACATGCAAAAGTTTGCTTTCCTCTATTTCTTTTGGACTTCCGTTGGACTGTGTCTTGGCTAGCTAGCCCAGAGAATATCCATCCATCCATCCATCCATCCATCCATCCATCCATCCATCTATCTATCTATCTCATTTATTGGTTTCCCATCTTACCACAAGATAGCTTCCCAGCTATTTGCACATAACAGAATAAGAAAAACCAGAAAGTCTTCAAAGAAAAACCAGAAAGTCCAGTTGCCTCTTAGAAAAAAAAAGAAAGAGAAAAGCACCTTTGGGACAACAGAATATGAGAAATTATAGAGTTGGAAAGGGATCTTAGAAATCTTCTAATCCTGCTCAAGCAAATCCTCTACCATTTCAGACAGATGGTTGTCCAATTGCTTCTTAAAAACCGCCAGTGTTGGAGCATTCACAACTTCTGGTGGCAAGCTGTTCCACTGATTAATTCTCGCTGTTAGGATGTTTCTCCTTAATTCCAGGTTGCTTCTCTCCTTGGTTAGTTTCCATCCATTGCTTCTTGTCCTGCCTTCAGGTGCTTTGCAGAATAGATTGACCCCTTCTTTTTTGTGGTGGCTTCATACATACATCGGAGTTTCTTCTACACCAGGATGCCAAACTACAATCTGATTATTTTTTTCCCCCCAACCTTGTTCTTTTTTTAATATTTGGTTGGGTTTTAAGACAAAATAAGTAGAATGGGAGGAAGTGGAAGTAGAAAACTGGATTTACCACCGATTACCCATTTTCACTAGGGTGCACTTGACTAGATGGTAATGGGCCTTTAACTTGGCATTTTCCATATCTATTGTAATTTCATCCTGCATCCAGACCATGCAAAGCTGGGTGGGAGTGGCTAGATGAATAAGATCAAAGGAAAGTCATGTCTTTGTAGCGTCCAAGTGACTAATCAATCAGGAACACAATCCGACATAAATTTCTTGGGTTTTAGACAGAATTTGTGTTAAACGCAGCTTGTAATTGCATCTGATGTAAGCACGCAATATATTAGGGATATATGGATGGGGAGGGCCTTGAACGCAGAATGAACTGGGAATATCGTATCTCCTATTGCCAATGAAAGGAAGGGAGGGCCATTTTGACAGAGAAAGAAATTGACCATTCATAATACTTTCTCAGGGACGCGGTGGCTCAGTGGCTAAGACGCTGAGCTTGTTGATCAAAAGGTCAGCAGTTCAGCGGTTCGAATCCCTAGTGCCACGTAACGGGGTGAGTTCCCGTGACTCGTCCCGGCTTCTGCCAACCTAGTAGTTCGAAAGCAGGTTAAAAAATGCAAGTAGAAAAATAGGGACCACCTTTGGTGGGAAGGTAACAGCGTTCCGTGCGCCTTTGGCATTGAGTCATGCCGGCCACATGACCACGGAGACGTCTTCGGACAGCACTGGCTCTTCGGCTTTGAAACGGAGATGAGCACCGCCCCCTAGAGTCAGGAACGACTAGCACATATATGCGAGGGGAACCTTTACCTTTAATACTTTCTCAATGGACTTGAGAGCCACCCTTCATACCAAGTCCGTCTGCTCTTTCTCCTCCTCCTTCATAGTCCCCATTAGCTGATGAACACCTGGGGAATCCTGGGAGTCAAAATCTACACATCTTCAAATGGCCCCGGTTGAGAAACAACGCATTAAACTAATTATTGATTGACTGATTGAGGGCTGGGCGTGATCCTCAAATGATAGGGAAGTAGAAACCTGGTCTGCTGGATGCTCTCACTTGTCCATGCCTCCCTTGCCTAATTGCTGGGAGACTCAACGCGGAGGAGGTGGAACAGGTTGGCGAAAGAGGGCAGTCAAGACTTCCTCTAGCACCAGGGGAAGGAGGCAGATACGATTCCGATCCAATTCTCTGGATGGTTTCGTTGGGTCCTGACGTTGCAGCCTCATCCCGATGGAATTGGAAAGCGCCTGGAGCAAGTGGGAAGGGTGGGGCAGGCAGCCAGGCAGGAGGGGAGGGAAATGTTCTGACCTAGGCTTCCCCGAACCACGAATCAGACTCTTTGTCCCGACAAAAAACCCTTTTTATTAAGTTACTGTGAATTTCTCTCCTTCACATCCAGCAAAGTCTTTCAAGGGAAAATTTACAGTCACAGACCTCATCTGGCTTGGAGAGCTGCCAGGCCGATATTGTCAAAACTTGGCAAGGAGTCTCTGAGAATCACGAACCAATTAGGCCGAACTAATTGTCTCCTGCAAACTCCCCTCTCCTTTCGCTCCTCTTTATTCCCTCTGGGAGGGGCCATTCACCGTTCACCTGTGGCTTTACTCCTGAGTCGGCCCTTGTTCCTTAGCTGTTCCCTTCCCCTGGCAGCTCTATGCATGCGCAGACTGGGAACAGGCTCCAGCTGTTCTTCTGCCCCACTGATGTCCGATTCCGAAGGCAGCTGACAACTGTCAGACGGCCCTGGCCCCCTCTCTGCCTCAGACGCAGAGCCCTCATCCGAGCCTTCCCCAGACTCCAGGACTGTCCCATGTTCCTCCCCAACCTCCTCACTGTCGAGTCTGCCACAAGCTCCACTGCTGCTGGCGAGCCACAACAGGAAATTGGAAAGGAAGATCTGGTTGAGAGGTGTCCAGACTGGGGCCTTTAGGAAACAGAGCTGGTGGTGGGTTGCCCATGCAAGGGTTTGGACCAAGTATGACGAACTAATGAGAGGAATCCATAAGTTCAGGAAAGCAGGGAAATCAAGGTAGAGGCAAGGAAAGGCCAAGATTTATGGCAGGAAGTTTTGTTTTCCCCTGGCGTTGTGGATCCTTGGTGTGTCCAGGTGTCGAAGACGTCCAACTGGTGCCTGCAACCATTGCAGTTGAAGCCTCATCTCTTTATCCATGCTTCACATGTACATCACGTGTAAAAGAAGACGGATTTTCATTGGGCAATCTCAGCTGTGATCTGGAGTTTTTCGAACACTCCCCTTCCCCCCGAACACCCCCCAAACCCTCACTTTCGTTGGGCCTCCTTGTGGCCTGACCATTACTGATCCTTCTACCAAACTCCCCTGACTTTATCCTGCCTCGCTGTGTCTGGATGAAACCAAACAGAATTAGATGCGAGACTGGAAGTAGTGCCTCCACCCTGTATCAGTGGGGATGGAAAGATCCCCCTGGTTGCAATTGTGGTGCTGAAATACAAACTATGAAACATCTTCTTCTTGTGCCATAGCCGTCATCGGACGCTGGCAATCCTATTTTTACCAACAGCTGGACGAAAAAGTGCTGCTGAGCTTTGTCCCTTAGATTTTGAAGCCATGAGGTTCGTCTTCTGCCTGGACCTCTTTTCCCTTCAATCTTTCCCTGGAGGATTAAGTGAAGGATGCCGCATTTTCCCGGGTGTCGCATCCCATGTCTGAAATATTCTAACGTTCGCTTTTTAATGGCTTTGATGATTTCCCTTGGCTTTCCCAGGCGGCTAATCACCTCCTCGTTTCTGATTTTGTCAACCCAGCTTATACATAACAGCCGCCTGCAAATCCACATTTCAAATGCTTCTAGTCTCTTCAAGCGACTTTCTGTCAGAGACCAACTCTCCACTCCGTAGAGCAGGATAGAAAGGATGTAACATCTGACAAGCCTGATTTTCAATCTTAGGCTTATGTCACGACTGCGGAAGACTGTTAAACATATTGTGCAAAATTGCCCAGACGTGCGTTCTCTGATTCCCTAGGAAATCTGCATGAAGCAACGCCTCAGGCAATCATCTGGGTAGTTGAATTGGGCATCCAGTTATGAGACCATTGCCATATCCCCCTAGAAGTGTCGTATATAATTGTGTGGATTGTGTGCATATGTTTCCTTCTGATGTGTACTCACCACTCACTAGAGTAGAATAGAATAGAATAGAATAGAATTCTTTATTGGCCAAGTGTGATTGGACACACAAGGAATTTGTCCTTGGTGCATACGCTCTCGGTGTACATAAAAAGACAAGATACGATAAGACAAGAATCATAAGGTACAACACTTAATGATAGTCATAGGGTACAAATAAGCAATCAGGAAACAATATCCATATACCGGTAAATCGTAACGATACCAACAACAAGGTTACAGTCATACAGTCGTAAGTAGGAGGAGATGAGTGGTGGGAATGATGAGAAGATTAGTAGTAATGCAGACTATTATTTCTTGAGCAGAGTGATGGTGTTCGGGAAAAAACTGTCCTTGTGTCTAGTTGTTCTGCTGTGCAGTGCTCTATAGTGTCGTTTTGAGGGTAGGAGTTGAAACAGTTTATGTCCAGGATGCGAGGGGTCTGTAGATATTTTCCCAGCCCTCTTTTTGACTCGTGCAGTATACAGGTCCTCCATGGAAGGCAGTTTGGTAGCCATTGTTTTTTCTGCAGTTCTAATTATCCTCCGAAGTCTGTGTCCGTCTTGTTGGGTTGCAGAGCCAAACCAGGCAGTTATAGAGGTGCAGATCACAGACTCAGTCATTCCTCTGTAGAACTGGATCAGCAGCTCCTTGGGCAGTTTGAGCTTCCTGAGTTGGCACACTAAACAGTAAGTCAAGAAAGGCAATGAAGAATGAAAAAATGCATTGGCTCAGGATGCACAGAGAAGGCCCGTATCAAGTTCAGATGTTAGTTTCCTTTACAGGGTCCTTCTTCTTTACTTTCCAAGTCAAGGACTTGATGCCAGCCTTGTGCCAGCTGATGCCATGCTGAAGCTCAGTATAGAGCGGGTGGGGGGAAGGAGGAGGAGGAGGAGAGGAAGGATCCCATGGGCCAAATGGAGTCTTTAAAGGAGAGATAACAGTAACATTATTCCGAAGGAGAAATAAATCCACTCATTATCCCTTCGCAATGATGGCTCTGCTTCTAATTGATGAGCATATTTAGAACCTGCTTTGCAAATCCTGTCAGAGAGGTGCTCAACCCACTGACAATAATCGTCTTAATTAACAATTAGAAAAAAGAGCAATGGAAGAATTCCCCCAGAAGGAGAAGCAATCGTGTTCCCCTCATCAATTCTCTTTTTATTTCCAACAGTATTTTTGGGGCCGAACAATTCAGGTTAGAAACACTCCCATCTGCATCTGAATTAGAATTCTTTTGTTAAGATTTTTCCTGCTCTTCTCCATCTGATCTGGAGGACGTGAATCCGAAGATTCATCTGCTTCATTAAATTAGAATTGGGTAATTTTGAGAGGTGGAAAAAAAGAAAGAAAGAAAAGATAGATGCACCAGGGAATCCCAAGGCTGTATGCATTTGTCAAATTCCCTAATGTACGTAATTGTAGGTCTTTTATTCTGCATCCTAGTCGTATTATTGATTTATTGTTGCTAAGTTTTATCTGTTGTCCTCCCCTAGCAATAGCTCTTCTCTGAGTTATAGTTCTGTGAGTTCGGTGAGTGCTTGTCTTTAGCCAAGATGAACCTGAATGTGGAGTTTTTAAAACTTCTTCCAACGACAGAACACGTGAATTCTTTTTTAAGTTTGAAACTTCATGGGCTGTGCCATAAACAAGATGGTTGTACCCACAGAAGAGAGTATTTGTAATTCAAGAGTTGAACCGTAGGGTCCTTGGTGCTCTCTGAGCTTGAATATTCCCTTCCCCGCGTTTCATTACCAAACTACTAACAGCATCAGCATTGATGACATTACCTAGCTGGGTAACGAAACGTCTGCAAGAAAAGAACCAAGCTCAGAGAGCATCAAGGACCTCCCAAGATGGAAATGCTGAGAAGATATTCCCAGTTACCTACAACAGAGCAGTATGACTCATATTCCACACGTGTTTTCTAAAATGGGTCAGGATAAGAAAGCACAATGCTTCAAACCAAGAGGATGTCCTCCATGTAGGGTCTCTGTCTATGGACTAACTTCCATTCCATTGTCAAAGTTCATTCCAAAAGTCAAAGTCAACCAGAGAAGGACAGCAGAAGACCAGAAGATCAACAGGTGGATACACAGATTCATGAGCTGGAAGAAGAGGGCATGATGAAAATAGATGTGTCAGTGTGTGTCTGTTGGTTTGTGAAGCGATTTGTGAGGGCACCTAATTACTGCAGGAAAATCTGCTCGAAATTTTCTGAAGCATCTGGACCAACTTCATATTTCCTTCTGCTGTTTTCTTTGCCATCTGCTGGACATTCAGTTTACTGCAAATGCAATTTTAATCGTTTAGGGCAGAGTTTTTCCAAACTTGGCAATTTTAAGATATGCAGCTCTCAATCAACCAGGGGTGAAATCCAGCAGGTTCTGGCGAACCGGTAGTGGAAATTTTGAGCAGTTCAGAGAACTGGCAAATACCACCTCTGGCTGGCCCCAGAGTGGGGTGGAAATGGAGATTTTGCAATATCCTTCCCCCAGGAGTGGGGAAGGAATGGGGATTTTGTAATATCCTTCCCCTGGAGTGGGGAGGGAATGGAGATTTTGCAGTATCCTTCCCCTGGATTGGGGTGGGAATGGAGATTTTGCAGTATCCTTCCCCTGCCACACCCACCAAGCCACGCCCACAGAACCGGTAGTAAAAAATTTTGGATTTCACCACTGCAATCAACGTCCAGAATTCTGGGACTTGAAATCTTAAAGTTGTCAGGCTGATTGAAGGGGAGAGAGAATGCAGACATTGGTTTGGGGAAGCACAGTGCCAATCACAACACAAAACCCTTGGCATTAAATTTTGCAGCGCGACTCTTTTTCAAATCTGAAATTTCTACTCCCATCAGTGAAAAAGAAACAGGTTTTTCAGAATGCCGAAAGAGACATTGGTAGAGCACAGTTTCCAAAATGCTATGTGTTTGAAGGTATATTCGGGTTCCTTCTGCCCCATCCACCCCAGCTTACTTTATTTCTGGTTGATTCTAGGAACAAAGCTTGGAGACTTTCAACAAGACAATGAACCAATCCCAGAAGGGATCCTTGTTGCTAAAATATGGAGCTTCTTACACGATACTATCAGAAATACTGACGTGAGCTATAATTTGGTTGACAAGTCTGTTGTGTCAACAATGACACTTGATAGTGGAATGTTTGCACTCCCAACGGCACGGAGTTTGGAAGAGAAATTGTTCAAGAATTTGAAGAAGATACTCCTCCTTCAAGTCAACCTTGACTTCTACTGAGCTGGATGGCCAACCATCTCCTTGCTAAGAAGATGGAAGCCGTTTGCCTTGGTTTTTCTTCTGGATGCGATCTTGACTTCCCAGCCTAGTCTCTTTTATTTATTACGGATTTATGTCTTTCATTGATTAAAATCCCAAAACCGCTTGATAGTTGAAGCTGTCTGGGCTGTTCGCAATACTAAAAAATAAAAATCTACCAATAAAATGCAAAATAATAAACCCATACCACACAAACGCTAGACAACTGCAAGGCTTCAAAAAAAAAGGAAAACAATGTGAGTGAAAACACCATTGAAATAACTAGAAATCAGTTGAACGGTTACTTCTGGGGGAGTCTCTGTAACAGCTACATTTGTGGAATTTTCTGGTAGTTTCTCACCTAAGTAGAAACCAGGCCCAGCTGTGTTTGGCTTTTGAGGAGACACAAGAGATACCCAGTCCTAAATCCATAGCTTTCAACGTAAGGTGGCTATTTAGAATAAAAAGGAACCACTCCATTCAATTTTCCTGGAACAATATGGAAGTGTTTCGTCCTTGTTTTATTTCTTCTTCTTGTGCCATATCCGTCATCGGACGTTGTTGGCTATCCTATTTTTATCAACAGCCGCACGAAAAAGTACTGCTGAGTTTTGTCCAAACCGGTCCCTTAGATTTTGAAGCCATTACGTTCTTCTTCTGCCTGGATCTCGTTTGCCTTCGATCTTTCCCTGGAGGATTAAGTGAAGTGTGGCATATTTTTCCGGGTGTCGCATCACATGTCCAGAATATTCTAACTGTCGCTTTTTTGACCTGTTTAACTTTTTTAAAAAAAAACTTCCCAGTCAAACTCATTGCTCTGGGATCCCCTCCTGCTCTAACTCGATCAGCCCCTGCTTAGCTTTCTCGGAAGCAATCAAAGTTGGCTCCTTGAAAAACATCAAGGAGGGATGGGCTCTGTAGTGTTGCCAAGAAAAGACATGGTGGTACTCAAGTGATCACCAGGAGATCAATTGCTTTGTTTGAACTCCATGCTTTTTTTTTTTAAAGGAGGCCAACTCATAGGGAATCACCTCTAGAACATTAGTTTTTCCTTTTGACCAGTTCAGCCTTGTTGTCAATGAAGGTTTGCAGCCATGGCAACAGCAGTTCGATGAAGGAAAATCTGAGGATCAAACTGAAGGGTGCGGTAGAAACGGAAGGAAGACTGCATAATTGGAGAGACTGATCCTTGAGATCTTGATTTGAAAACCTGATGATGAATCATCCATAGTTCCAAATCGGAGTAGGTTGATGATCTCTCTGTTGTCACAGCTTGCTTGATAATGGTCCCTTAGCAAGCACCAAGGGAGGCAGGAACCTGCCTGGTTCTCTGATGCGCTAGAATGGGTTGAGGATGCCAAGTAGGCTGGGCTGCAGGGATGCTGGTCCATTGCCATGGCAACCCACTCTTGTGATGCAGCTGCTAAAGCATCACTGAGCCTGCCGAGGAAGAGACAGAGACACACAGAAAGAAACACACAGAGAGAAAGAGAGACAGAGAAACAGAAAGAGAGACACAGAGAGAAAGAGAGAGAGAAAGAAAGAGACAGAGAGAGAGAGGCCCACAAAGAAAACCCAGAACAGAAAAACACAGCTCCGGAAATCCTAGTACAACTGACTTCATTCTTTCCACTCAAATCTGTTTATTGCAGGTAGGAGCGTCTGTTTCACCAAGGCAAACCCTAAGAACATTTCTGCCTCGCAGCCCAGAAGAAGTTGATAATAAGCGAGAGAATGACGAACAGCTTTATCACGAGGTCCTGCTTTTCCCCAGGACGGGAGTTATGCAAATAGTTGAACTTCGGAACTGAAATTTATTTTTCCTTGAAGGCATCTCAGGTTTGCATGTCTGCTGAACCTGCCACTGGTGGAAATCAAATTGAAAAAAAGGAAAAGGAAAAGACACATTCACAGCTGGGATCAGAGTCAGCATAGAATTCCCCTCCATGAGTCAAGCAAGCTCTGCAGTCGCTCGGCTGCCAGGCAGCACCCATCTCACGTGGGCCGTCTCAGTTTTTATAGCGCTGTCTTTGGGTGCAGCTAAGTAGTTGGCACAGACCGTTCCTAGTCTTGCCTTACTGATCCCTCGTTCTGCTGGAATCAGTAAATCTCTTTTTTCGGTGTGTGTGTGGAGGTTACATACTGTTTAATTCTGTAAAAGCAATGGCTTGGTTGAAACATGAGAAGATACAAGGATGCACAGACACCGTTGGTTAACATAGTTCTGAAGAAACTTCTTGGATGGGAAGAGAAATATTTTCAAAAGGAAAAAAAACAACAACCCAAGAAAGTCCAGTTGTGGGTTTTTTTTGGGGGGGGGGGAAGCACCTTTGGGAGAACTATGACCTGGATGGTTGAGATTCTGCATAGATATTGGTTAACATGGGAATAAAGGGAAGAGATGGACTTTTTAATGACTGCAAGAATTATTTCTATCCTAAGTTGGCCCTAAATTGTTCCTGGTGGGGAGCTTCTCCAAGACTTTAGAATAAAATAACAGAGTTGGACGGGACCTTGGAGGTCTTCTAGTCCAACCCCCTGCTTAGGCAGGAAACCCTACACCACTTCAGACAAATAGTTATCCAACATCTTCTTAAAAACTTCCAGTGTTGGAGCATTCACAATCTCTGGAGGCAAGCAGTTCCACTGCTTAATTGTTCTCACTGTCAGGAAATTCCTCCTTAGTTCTAGGTTGATTCTCTCCTTGATTAGTTTCCACCCATTGCTTCTTGTCCTGCCCTCAGGTGCTTTGGAGAATAGATTGACCCCCTCTTCTTTGGGGCAGCCCCTGAGATATTGGAACACTGCTATCATGTCTCCCCTAGTCCTTCTCGTCATTAAACTAGACATGCCCAGTTCCGGCAACCGTTCTTTATGTGTTTTAGTTTCCAGTACCCTAATCATCTTTCTTGCTTTTCTCTGCACGCTTTCCGAAGTCTCAACATCTTTTTTACATCGTGGCAACCAAAACTGCGGTATTCCAAGTGTGGCCTTACCAAGGCATTATAAAGTGGTATTAACACTTCACATGATCTTGATTCTTTGGCTTTGACTTTGAGATCCCTCAGAACAACCCTTGGCCACCGGTATCTTCCTCCTATTCTCTCTTGCTGATGGAATATGATCTAGGAAGAGGTGTTTTCCCCTCTTTGATTGGCTGTTCCATCACTCAAGGATCACCCAGGAAGAATGTGGTTTTAGCTAATACTTATCCTGCCTGCTGACCTCTCCCAGACGAAGATGGAACTGCTGGGTAAATGAACACAACTGCACTTCCAATGCATGTCACGACACCTGTGTGCAATTAATCAAGTGTGTGCGTGTGAAGACCCAGGATTAATTACACATCAAATTTGTATTAAAATAACGAGAGGGAGGTTATTCATAGCGTTTAGCAAGCTGTCAGCTATTATTCATTCTTTGGGATGAGACTGCTTTGGAAAGAAGGGAAGGGAAGGGAAGAAAAGGAAGAGGAAGGCTTAGGGAGGAAGGCTGAGGGAAGGAGGGAGGGAGGGAGGATGGAAAAGGAAGGGCAGGGAGGGGAAGAGGAGGAGGAAAGAAAGGGAAGGAAAAGGGAGAAAGGAAAGGAAGATGAAGGCTTAGGGAGGGAGGGAGGAAGAAGGCGGAAGGAAGGAAAGAGGGAAAGGAAAAAGGAAAGATGAAAAAAAGGAAGGGAGAAAGGGAATGACTGAATTTATTGGGTGCAGTTTCAATATTTCCATCTCTTATCTCCTCAGGTTTTATAGGTGAGCCGTTGCAATTGTTTTAAGGCTAGTAATAGCCTAAGTAACAGGCTATTAGAGGAGGGCCGGCTTTTAATTTGGAAATCAAACGACAATTGGATGGATTTCAGGAACCGAATCGGTTTACCAAACCCAGTGGGGTTTTAATGAATCCAGTGATTGAGTTTGGATTGATCCAGGCATCTAAGCCAAACAAGGCCAGTTCCTGTATCAAGTTATCTGTCCAAATTAGATCAATGGAATCCGATCTTGCCGCATTTCACAACTCCAGTTTGAACATTCGGTGAGCACAAAAGATGTTCTTGGGGGCAGAACTCTAGAGCTGGAGAAGACCCCCGACATAAAAAAAATGATTACACGTTTTTTTTTATGACAGGGGAAATGCAACTCCTGCTCTCCTCCACGCTTCCAAAACAATGTTTCTACATTTCGCCGCACCGTGTCATTGTCAGTTTTGATCAATAGCCTTGTGAGAAGGTAATGAAATTGTTTTCCCAGACCAGCATCCGTCATGAGTTACGAACGCAAGTCTTTCAAAGTTTAGCCCTTCAAATTCTCCCATCGTGGCTGGCTGGACTTTCTCCTTTGAGGTTTTGTTTTCCATCGTAGGGTTTATTCCTCCTTCTGCCCTGAACTTGGCTGTACCTGACAAGGTTGAAATCTGGCGAGGTTAAAAGTCTTTTCTGGATCTTGTCCCCCAATTCCTAGATCTTGTCCCTCAACTCCCCCGTGGGGATGTCCCATTCTGGAGATCGCTAGTAGATTAGATAAAACCCCCACCTCTGTCCATGCACGCGCCGATCCTTTCGTCTACTTTGTTGTTAATGGTCTCGTTTTAATGCTTAACGTTTTAATATTTCTTAACTTTTTAATTGTATATATTATTTATGACACCATAAGCTGCCCGGAGTTGCTCGCTAGTGAGATGAACAGCGTATGCATTTAATAAATAAATAAATAAACCCCTTCGGCGGAGATTTCTACCATGAGGTTCTTTCTTTCTTTCTTTCTTTCTTTCTTTCTTTCTTTCTTTCTTTC
>WNWU01000071.1:2358112-2371462 GCA_012654045.1 Ptyas mucosa
TTCCTTTCCTTTCCTTTCCTTTCCTTCCTTTCCTTTCCTTTCCTTTCCTTTCCTTTCCTTTCCTTTCCTTTCCTTTCCTTTCCTTTCCTTTCCTTTCCTTTCCTTTCCCTTCCCCCTCTCCTCTCCTCTCCTCTCCTCTCCTCTCCTCTCCTCTCCTCTCCCCTCTCCTTTCCCTTTCCTTCCCTTCCCCTTCCCTTTTCCTCTCCCTCTCCTCCCTTTCCCTTCTGTTCTTCCTCTCCTCTCCTCTCCTCTCCCCACTCCTTTCCCTTTCCCTTCCCCTTCCCTTTTCCTCTCCGTCTCCTCCCCTCTTCTCTCTTCCCCTTCCCTCTCCCTCCCCTTTCCCTTTCCTTCCCTTCCCTTTCCCTTTTCCTCTCCTCTCCTCCCCTCCTTTCCCCTCCTCTCCTTCCCACTCCCTCTCCCTCCCCTCTTCTCTCCCCTCCTCCCCTTCCCCTTTCCTCTCCCTCTCTCTCTCCCTCTCCCTCTCCTCTCTTCTCCTCTCCTCAGTCATGATCATGGTTGTCCCAAAGCTGCTTTTCCAAAAGGCAACTGAATTTTCTTGCTTTTTTTCTTTGAAAACATTTCGCTTCTCATACAGAAGTGAAGAAGCGGGAGAGGGAGGGAGAGAGGGAGGGAGGGAGAGGGAGGGAGAGACAGGAAGAGGGAGAGGAAGAGAAAGGGAGGGAGAGAAAGTAAGGGAGAGGGAGGGAGGGAGAGAGGGAGAGGAAGGCAGGGAGAGAAAGGGAGGGAGGGAGAGAGAGAAAGGGAGGGAGAGAAAGAGGGAGGGAGAGAGAGAAAGAAAGAGGGAGAGAGAGAGAGAGAGAGAGAGAAACGGAGGGAGGGAGGGAGGGAGAGAGATGGTATGTTTAAAATAAAATAAAATGGAAATCTCTCTCTCTCTCTCTTTCTCCCAATGTTGTTCCTCTGGAAATAGTGCGTGGAGGTGGGTTGCTCCTAATCCGGAGATAATATTGAGTCTTCATGACTGATTGCCTTGCTCGACCTGTCTTCCAGGACTCTATCTAATCCTCTTTAAAAGCCTTCCAACTTAGCAGCCACATCCCATTTTATGGTAATGAATTCCACCGGTTAATTATGTATGACGTGAAGAGATTCTTTTGCCTGTCCTACATCTTTGAACGGTGTCATCAGGTGCAGCAACGGAGAATGGCTTTCCATGGGTGTTTTTTTCTTCCTTTCAACAGTCCTGGGGTTGGTGGTATCTCCTATCCTGTTTGGCCTTTGATTATGCGGCACAATATTTTGCAAGAACAAAGCTTCCCCCACCCCCCCACCCCCAAGGAATTGGATTAATTAGGAAGACACTGATAAAAAAATACTGCTCACTTCCAGCTGAGTTCCTGTGGCAGTTGGGTTGGCCTTGCAAACTAGAGAGATTTAGCTTGATACCTTCCACGGAAACCTCAGACAGGCCAAGATAGAACTTGTGGCTGAAATAATCTTCTCTTCTCTTCTCTTCTCTTCTCTTCTCTTCTCGTCTCGTCTCGTCTCGTCTCGTCTCGTCTCGTCTCGTTTCGTCTTGTCCCTTCCCTTCCCTTCCCTTCCCTTCCCTTCCCTTCCCTTCCCTTCCCTTCCCTTCCCTTCCCTTCCCTCCTCTCCTCTCTTCTCCTTCCTCTGTTGGAGTCCTTGATGTTCTCCTCTCCTCTCCTCTCCTCTCCTCTCCTCTCCTCTCCTCTCCTCTCCTCTCCTCTCCTCTCCTTCCTCTGTTGGAATCCTTGGTGCTCTCCTCCCCTCCTCTCCCCTCCCCTCCTCCCCTCCCTTCGCCTCCCTTCTCCTCTCCTCTCCTCTCCTCTTCTTCTCTTCTCTTCTTCCCTCCCATCTCTTCCGTTCCTCTTTCTCCCCTCCCCTCCCTCCTCGCTTTTTATTTATGTGCCACCTATCTCATGATCAAGCAACTCCGAGTGGCTTACAACATCGTAAAAACGAGAATATAAAATGTTAAAACACTGAATGCTAAAAGTGAACTTCCCTTCCCTCCCGGTGCCCGTTTTCTTCCTTGCCTAGTTGGAGAAAGGAGTCCAGGTGGGGACGGTTCCTCTCTTTGCGTCTAACCCTGGAGTTGGGCAAAGGCCCCAGCCTACCAGAGGGCAGGGATGCAGTAGGAAGCCCTATTAAGCCGCAGAAGGAACTGCAAGGAAGTGGGGGGGGGAGGGAAAGGAGAGAGTTTACCCAGAGGATCCCACCCTGAACCCTTTTAAGCCCCCCTCCCCATCCCAACAGTTGGCAGTGAACTGAAGAGCCATTTCTCTTATTAACTTTTCAGCGCCAGCCCTGCCAGGGAAATGCCGCAGAGGAGACATAAATTATGCATGAAAGGCATCCGGCTACCATCCAAGTGACTTACAGCAGATTGTTGGCTGCAGCAGGAGAGGCTTTTAGTGCGAGGGGGAGAGACAAAGTTGATCTCCTTCCTTGCCTTTTTTTTTTGCCTCCCCTCCCCCCTCCATTGTTTAACACACACACACACACGCACACAATCCTCAGCTTTTACTCTGAACGCCGAAAGCCACCCATGGAGTTGCAGCCCTTGGATTCCAGAAGCTGCTGTGGATGCAGGGCTCCGAGCAAGGAGTACATGCATTCTGCATGTTGCAGTTCAGCAAGGAGGGTGCACTCTGTGGACAGAGCCTTGGTGGCGCAGCAGACTAAAGTGCTGTTAAGTAACACCAGCTGCCTGCAATTACTGCAAGTTCAAATCTCCCCAGGCTCAAGGTTGACTCAGCCTTCCATCCTTCCGAGGTAGATAAAATGAGGACCCAGATTGTGGGGGCAATAAGATGACTTTGTATAAAAAAAGAACACCGCTTAGGGCCCCCCGAAAGCCCTACTAAGCAGGTATATACAAAAGTATGAAGGCTATCGCTTAACGCATTGTAAGCCGTCCTGAGTCTCTGGAGAAGGGCGGCATATAAATCAAACCAATAAACAATAAATAAATGTTCAGAGTCTCTGACATTGTATTGTCATGTAACGGAGATGGGAGAGGTTGAAACTCTTTCTCGCCAGTGAGTTGGCTTCTCCTTGCAGGAGGCTGAGCTCGTGTCCATCCAGAACCAGGAAGTTTTCTTTGAGGACCTGCTACCAGAATAACAGAATCACAGAGTTGGAAGGGACTTTGGAGGTCTTCTAGTCCAACCCCCTGCTTAGGCAGGAAACCCTATGCCATTTCAGACAAATGGTTATCCAACATCTTCATAACATTTTCCAATGTTGGAACATTCACAACTTCTGGAGGCAAGTTGTTCCACTGATTAATGGTTTTCGCTGTCAGGAAATTTCTCTCCTTAGTTCTAGGTTGCTTCTCTCCTTGGTTAGTTTCCTTCTGTTGCTTCTTGTCCTGCCTTCAGGTGCTTTGGAGAATAGCTTGACTCCCTCCTCTTTGGGGCAGCCCCTCAAATATTGGAAGACTGCTATCATGTCACCTCTACTTCTTTTCGCTAAACCAGAGATACCCAATTCCAGCAACCGTTCTTCATACGTTTTATCCTCCAGTTCCCTAATCCTCTTTGTTGTTCTTCTCTGCACTCTTTCTACACTCTCAATTTCATTTTCATAGCAACCAAAACTGGATGCAGTATTCCAAGCGACATCTAATCAAACCATTATAAAGTGGTATTAGTACTTCACATGATCATCATTCTGTCCCTCTGTCGATGCAGCCTAGAACTGTGTTGGCTTTTTTGGCAGCTGCAGCCCACGGCTTGGTCATAGTTAAGTGATTGTCCAGTAGCTCAATGGATCAGCACTTGGGTGATCCAGGAGTATCCCAAGCCTGGCCTGATTCAGGCCAATGGTCTGTGGGTTTCAATGTTGTCTATCCAGCAGATAGTCAGGAGTTTGTAAGGATTCCACTTAGGAATGGAAACCAAGTCCTCATCGCTAAGCTAGACCCTGCCCTACATTGACCCAACAATCCTGGGTCAACGTCTTCTTCTCAGGCTCCATCAATTGCCTGGCTCTTCAATTGTTGGAGTCTCCTTCTTTGACAACTCCCAATTAGTTTTCCACAATTACCGAAATGACAGAAGGCATCGTTCCTTGTTCCCAGCAGGTGAGTTTTACACACATTTGGGGAATAGCCATCATCAGATCTAGAAGAGATGCGATGAACGATGGAACGAACAAAAAGAAGGAAATTCTACAGTTCTTTGAAGTTACACTAAGAAATGGAGGAGATCTCATTCTTTCCAGCAGTCACGTAGCTTTTGATCCGAAGGAGAAAAGATTGCAATCTAAGCTCCAACAGGAATACCGGCTGCGGTAGGTATTCGGGTTGGCAAAGAATCCCGAAGAATTTCACAGTCCTGGAGTCCCAGATTGGGGAGGACTGAGGACCCAACACTTTTGCCTTTGTTTTTTCCCCCGGGGGAAAAAATAATAATCACAGGGCCTTTGCTCTTTTTGTGGGTACCTGGTGCTTCCTTGTGTGTCCCACCTCCCTTGTCAGAAACAATTTTCCTCTGCTCTGTGAGAGCATCAGGGCTCTTTGATAAGTTGGTTTCCAAGGCAACCTTTTTCCAAGATGAACATTGCTGGGAGACTAACAGAGAATGTCTCAATTTGTCTCTAGGAGTTGAGGATCACAATGGCATCAACGTGTTTCCATCGATGGCCCGGGCTTCCCTGGAGATTGGGCCTCTTCTCAGCCGAGCAAATAACAAAGAAAAGGCAGTGGATACCCTCTTTTCATAGGCAAAATAAAGATGCTCGCAACACAAGGATACCTAGGGAGGCAGCCAACCTTTTGTGGTTGGGTTAATCTCAAAGTGAGCCATCATTTCTCCCAGAGTAACCCTAACCCTACCTTCAACTCTCATGAAGCCTAATGTTAATGAACATGCGGAGACACCAAATCACAAATTTGTCCGCTTCTTTTCCTCATCAGAGGCCCATTTTCAACATGTTTTAGGCAACCCTACCATTCTGGGATGGCTTCAAAGGGCAAGAAGGGATCCTTGCAAACGGAGAAGAATAATTCAGGGTAGTCCCGAAGCATCTCGGCTGCTTGCCAAACGCAGAATAGCCCCAAGTCCTTCCAGTTTCTTTCAAGTTCCGCTTACATTGTTAGATTTATATCACTGTTTTCCATCGCTGTGTGGCAAGAGATTGTAAATACCACCGTTAGCCTAAGAGGAAGACGGATGTGGTAGGAGAAGACCTTTTTAGCTAAGCAGGGATGTCCAGAGGGAAGAGCCAATGGCCTTTTCACATAGGAAGAAAACAGATGCTTCCACTGGAAATTAATTTCACATCTTTAAAGAGGGCAGATTTCTCCTAAGCGGTGACGACTATTCTAATGTCCAATTTGTTTGTGTATTTCTTTATTCTGAGCTTCTAGGAACTCGAATGTGTTGTCGTTGCTGCAAGATAAAAACTCATCTGGTTAAAAAAAAAAAATCCTGTGGACAAAGTGCCACTTAAGGAGCAAAATATCTGTTATTTTATTTCTCTAGGTTCCTCGCGTGACTTTCTCCTTCCTCAGTTGACTCCCTGGGTCGTATATAGTCTGCGTTGAGCCTTTTCCGCTTCTATCTCTTCGCTGCCCCCCTCTCACAATCTGTCCACCCCAAAATTACATCTTCCTTAAATACAAACTGAACAAGAAAGGCTGAACGGTTTTCTTTGATAACTCATGAATCAGGAGGAGTTTGCTTCGGGGAAGACAAAGCCACGGTGGGAGGTCACACAATCTAGCACTCTTCCAGCCCTCGTTCTCTCCCCCTCCCTCATCTCACCAAGCTTTGGAAAGAGATGCAGAAATCACAAAGCATGGAGGACTGATTGATCGGACTCCCTCTGGCAGACGGCCTGTCTTGTGTCCTGAAAGGAAACCCATCAAAATTCTAAACCAAAGATGGAGTCTAGGCATCGGTTTTCTGATCATCCAGCAATTACACGAAGAAGCAATGGTGGTGCCAGGATTCCAAGTAAGACCCCCAACGGAAGAAGACTCCGGGGCTAAAAGTTCCTCAAAGTTCAATTTTGTTAAGAGATGTCATATTGGCAACATCTGGGAAAACCCGAATCTGAAAGCTTCCAGGTTTTCCTCACCCAAAGGAGAGTCCAAGTCCCTGCCCAGCACCAACATGTCCATCACATGGTCCAATCAAAGCACCGTCCCAACTGGAGGTGCCTCCCAGTCACACCACGCCAGCTGCAGGCCGAATGTCCTTGGCTCTCAGAGAAAGGAATGTTATTATGACTATGTATCACCCATGCTCCGTAAAATCCCTCCTCCCAGTTTCCCACAGTAGTAAATGTGGCAGGCCTGAAGATCCAAAGAAAAAGATGGCCTCCAGGGTTGACAGGTGGGAACATTGAAGGCAGAGGTGGGTTTCAGCAGGTTCTGACCAGTTCTGGAGAACCGGTAGCGGAAATTTTGAGTAGTTCAGAGAACCGGTAGTAAAAATTCTGACTGGCCCCATCACCATCTATTCTCTGCCTTCCAAGTCCCAGCTGATCAGGAGGAAATGGGGATTTTGCAGTAACCTTCCCCTGGAGTGGGGAGGGAATGGAGATTTTACAGTATCCTTCCCATGGAATGGGGTGAGAATGGAGATTTTACAGTATCTTTCCCTTGCCACACCCACCAAGCCATGCCCACCAAGACACGCCCACAGAACCGGTAGTAGAAAAATTTGAAACCCACCATTGATTGAAGGGGATGTTTCTCTTCTGTAGGGTCTACCTAATTCCTCCAAGGAACTCAGGATGGTCAACATGAGTCCATCCTATGTTATCCTCTCCAGATAAGGACAGAATTTATCCTTTTTCTCCAGACAATCATGACTACAACCAGGATTTCATGTTGGAATTCAGAACCCTACTGCTACGGCCCTTTTTGGCTGGTGGAGCCACAGAAGGGAGTGTTTTGTGATATCAAAACAAGATGTCAATGAATGGACTGACTAGTAAGAGACTTCTGGTTACAGAAGAAGCTTTGGGAGGAATTTTATTTCTAACAAAGGCCACAGGAACGTTAATTTTCTTGGCTCTTGCCAACTTGATCCATCATTTTTAGCGTGACAACCCACGGCAGGGCTTCCTTGTGGGAGAGCAGTCGTCACCCCCATTACTTTATCATAAGATATTTTCTTTTTATGCAGGGAGACCAAAGAGGAAGGAAGGAAGGAACGAAGGAACGGAGGAAGATAAATCCCAGGGCCAAGGACAAAAAGAGCATTAGAAATGACAGGTAAAATCCATTCCAATCGAATTAGGCGGCAGGAGCCGTGGGATCCTTTTGGAGATAGAGGCTGAAATGATTGGGCCATCCTGAAAATAATTAAGCTCTCTCCCTCCATCGGGCATTGCAGGAAATTCAATACTCGGTCTAATGGGTCTTGATGAATTAGACACAGCGTGCCTTCATTCATCCCTTCTCAAACCAGGTTCCAGGAACTCCCATCTCCCCAGCATGGTTACTACTCTGTTGCAGAGCAGCTACTACTGCTGGGAATGCGGGCAGGAGGTGGGGGGGGGGAAGGTGTAAACCTGGTAACCTCAGGGCAGGTCCATGCTCCAGGGTGCCAAAACTACAAGGGGGAAGAGGAACTCCAACTCTTAGCAATAGCAATAGCACTTAGACTTACATACCGCTTCATAGTGCTTTTTACAGCCCCCTCTAAGCGATTTTACAGAGTCAGCCTCTTGCCCCCAACAATCTCGGTCCTCATTTGACCCACCTCGGAAGGATGGAAAGCTGAGTCAACCTTGAGCCTGGTGAGATTCGAACTGCCGAACTGCAGCTAGCAGTCAGCTGAAGTCGCCTGCAGTGCTGCACTCTAACCACTGCGCCACACCGAGACTCTGAGGTGCCGCATTAGTCTGAACGTTGCATTCCATCTCGTGCAGACACAGAGGCTACCTGAGATATTTATCTGTTATAAATAACTCACGTTCCTTTAGGCAAGACTGAAAAAAAAAAATCCCTCCTGCTTCTGGAACTGGTGCCCCGGAGCCAGAAGAGCTGATAAAACCAGGCGGTCCTCTGTGACTCTGAGCAGCATCACGCATGGTTTGAAGGCTGCTGGTCTGGAGTAACGGATGGAGGGACAGTTCCAGAAGAGGGACATGCCCAAAATTCTCTCTTTCCTTCCCAGTCTTTGCTCAGAAACATTCCGTCTGAGACGTTTTTCTCTCTGTGCTTCAGTCTTCTTTCCCGCAACTGAGGAATAAGTCAAGATGATCAAAAGATCCACCCCTTTGAACGGGTCTTATGGCCCATAATGCCTTGGTTGATGACTTGGTTGATATCTACCAAAGGTGGACGTCAGCCTGTGGTGTTGGTTCCTCCTTGGATATTCTGAGAAGTTTGAAGTGAAGAAAGACCAACCCAACTCCTATCATTGATCATATTATTTAATTAAGCCACTTCCCGTCGATGCATTAACTGGTGTTCCTGCACATTGCAGAGGGTCAGACTAGATGATGCCAAGGATCCCTTCCCAGTCTACAGTTCTGTCATTCTGCTTTGAATAAAGCCACACTTCCTTCCTTCCTTCCTTCCTTCCTTCCTTCCTTCCTTCCTTCCTTCCTTCCTTCCTCCTTCCTTCCTTCCTTTCCTCCCTCCCTCCCTCCCTCCCACCCTCTTTCTTTCTTTCTTTCTTTCTTTCTTTCTTTCTTTCTTTCTTTCTTTCTTTCTTTCTTTCTTTCTTTCTCTCTCTCTCTCTCTCTCTCTCTCTTTCTTTTTTATACCGCCCTTCTCCAGCAGGACTCAGGGCGGTGAACAGCCAAGATAAAACATAGCATACAAAATTTAAAAAACAGTTTAAAAGGTATTAAATAATTTCGGCCCACAATTTAAAACAACCCAGTTAAAACCAATTTCAAATTAAAACCGAAAGGATGGGGATCAAGCCAGCCCGGCTAGATGAAATAAGTGAGTTTTCAGGTCCCGACGAAAAGTCCGGAGGTCTGGTATCGTGCGTATCTCTGGGGGTAGGTCGTTCCAGAGGGTGGGTGCCGCCACAGAGAAGGCTCTCCCCCTGGGGGTCGCCAGCCGACATTGACTGGCGGACGGCACCCTGAGGAGGCCCTCTCTGTGCGAGTGTACTGGCCGGTGGGAGGCTATTGGGAAACAACATCTTGAATTGGGTGGGGGGGACCCCTGTTTTCTCCACAAACACACATGCAGTTACATTCCCCCCCCCTGCCATCCTTTGGGAGAAATGAGGTGTTGTTTTCTTATTTCTTTTTTGCTTTCTCCGTCTTCTAACTAGATGTGAAACTGCTAAATCACCCACTTAGCAAATAGCGAAGGCCTGTCTGTGCCTTCCTTCCTTCTTCTCCGTCCTCTTGTTTGTTTGGCACCTTTTGAACCAATCTGGGGATATTGATTCATCAAATGACCACGGCGCCTTTCCCCCATCCCGAGCTCTCCGAATCAAAATCAGCAGCAGGCAAAAGGGGAGGGAGGGGAGATCTAGCTTCCACCAGATCCCGTTTTTGGAAATCAAGTGAGCTTTTCAATCGTTCACCCCACGTTGCCCGTCTTAGTTCAATCAGAGCGAAACCGCAGGGCCATTTTCACTTCTCAAAAAAACCACAAAAAAATGGAAGCCTACGAGAGGTACATTTTGTGCCTTGGAAAAAAAAACCTTTTCATTTCTATCTCCAATATTTTCTCACCTGTTTATGCGCTGCTGTGTTGTAGACGCCGCAATTCGAATGCCCCAATGGGGGCTTTGATTATATGCACCTTCGCTGTCAAATAACCGATATTTTCTCACTTTTGTTTGTCTTGCTCTCTGGAGAAAAGGGGAAAAGATAAACTAGCTTAAATGCAGGTAGCCCCGTAGACAAGAAGACTTCCTTCTGTCTTGAAAGCTTGTGGAAAGCCCAATCCTGGCATTGAAACCCCCTTTATTTTACCCTAATGACAGACCTGCGAGGTAGGTTGGAACCGAGACTGTAAAATTAATTAGAGATGCAGTATTCTTCCCCTGCCACGCCCACCAAGCCACGCCCACAGAACCAGTGGTAAAAAAATTTGGATTTCACCACTGCTCGGTAGGCACATACCAGACAGACAAGGCCAGAAGCCATATGCAGAGAATCCAGACGCGAAGGAGAGTGAACTAAAGTTGTTCCCTACAACTTGCTTCAGTCGGCATTCCTCCTTAAATAGGCTAAGTGTGTGGCCAATTACCCCCAAGCCTTACTCTCAAGGAGACCTCCTCCTGAGGAGCCACTCCTGCCTTTTGGCAGCTCTGCGTGCCCATGCATCGAGAAGAGGCTCCTCCACTTCATCCTCTTCACTTATGGGAGCTTCTGGAGGTTCTGAAGGCCCTGGCTGAATCCCCGCCTCTGGCACCACATCTTCTCCAGCCTCCTCATTGTCTGACTCAGGCGCCAGCTGCACAGGCTGCTGGCGCAACACCACACCAGCCTCCTCACTGTCCGAATCAGCTACAATCCGCACAGGCCGCTGACGGGCTACAACAACACCACCTCAAGAGTCAAGGCTCAGATCGTACAACGGTGGCTGAAATTTAGACCTTTCTTTTTGAACCACTTCTTCCCTTAAACGCTAACTTCCAAACAAATTGTTTCAGGTGCATTGAACAGGCCTTGGTATCAGGTGGCGTCAGCTTCCCCTAATTTGCCAACTAAATGCACCCAGAGAAAGTGCCTGTGGCGTTCCGTGTTACTATTAAATTGCAGTTGTTGTCACAACGCATAAATTTGCACCCCAGATGGCGCAAGGCTCCTTTGACGCTTCCTGGATGTTCAGCAATGTGACTCTACGCACTAATGTGGCAGATTTCCTGGGCAGCAAAGCATCTCCTTCAGGGATACCTCCTGAAGACCAACATGTCAGCTAGTCCTCAACTGACAACCCAACATTCGGGCCAGAATGATTGTTGCTAAGCAAAGCGGTTGCTAAGGGAACCATGGCAAATTTTATGACCTCTCTGTCACAGTTGTTAAGCAAATCACGGCAGTTGTTAAGTGAATCATGCAGTCATTAAGCAAATCCATCTTCCTCCATTGACTTCTTTAACAGATTAACAGAGTTGGAAGGGTCCTTGTAGGTCATTAGTCCAATCTCCCAGTACCCAAGCAGGAGACTCTACGCCATGAGTATGAAAGTCGCTGTGTCATGTTTTCTTCATGTTTCATGACGTTTTTCCCCTTCGTGAGTGTGGTGGGCCTGGCCTGCATGTGACGCATCTGGCCTGTGGGCTGCTAGTTTGACATCCCTGTCACCATTTCTGACCGATGGCAGTCCAGTCTCTTCTTGAAAGCCTCCAGTGATGAAGCTCCCACAACTTCCAAAGGCAGCTTCTGTTCCATGGGTTGATTGCTCTCACTTGTTCAAAGCCAGCTGGGAAGGTCACCAAAGATGATCACCTGATCACATTTGATCACAAAGGTGACCACATGACCCTGGGGATGCTGCAACCATTGTAAATACCTGTGAGAATATAAACAATGGCCTGCTGATCAGACCCTTGGCCCATCTAGTCCAACCATCTGTTCTCCCAGCAGTGGCTTTGCAAGGGGGGGGGGGCGTCTGTGACAATTCGCCACAGCCAACTCACCACAGCCAACTCATCATGGTCAACTCACCACGGCCAAGTCACCATGGCCCACTCACCATGGCCAACTCATCACGACCAACTCACCATGGCCAACTCACTATGGCCCACTCACCATGGCCAACTCATCACGACCAACTCACCATGGCCAACTCACTATGGCCAACTCACCATGGCCAACTTGCCAGGGCCATCTTGCTGCCACCAACTCACCACAGAGCAATTCCACGGATCCTGCCTTGAGTATAAAGTCAGAAACGGGAGTCATATGGGTCTCATCCAGCTCAGAGAATTTCCAGGGATTCTAAGTTGGATAAGTAGAAGGGAAGGGAAGAACAAGAGGCATCTCAAAGGACAAGGTGCATCATGGGCCATGAACTGCTATCTTCCCTTCACTGAGCCAGAGGCATTAACCACCACCACCACCTCCTCCTCCTTCTTCTTCCTCCTCCACCTCCACCTCCACCTCCTCCTCTTCCTCCTCCTCCTCCTCCTCCTCCTCTTCCTCCTCCTCCTCCTCCTCCTCCTCCTCCTTCTCCTTTTTCCAACAGGTTTATTTGCCAAGAGTAAATATTGTATGTCAGTGGAAATGCCTAAAGACGTTATATATCCATTTTCTCTTCCGTTTCAGGATGCGCCATCAATATAAAAAGTGATCTGTAACATCCGTCATCAGGCAAGAATTTGCTGGTCTGCAGGATGCAACATTAAACTCGGAGAGATTGGGCTAATGACAGGAAGTCCATTTTGCTGTAATGAATTGTTTGTTGTAGAGCACTGTAAAGCACACAAGTTATCTATCACTTCGCCAACCCAGAGCTTGTGTGGGAACATTTTCTCCCAAGAGGTCATAAGAAAGGAAGCCAAGTTGTTGACCCATCACTGTCAAGAATCGGGCCCTTTGGTGAACATGCCTTCACGTTATCTATCTCAACAATTCCACAACAACTCAACATCTGTCTCGCCTACCTACGCCAGGAATATAATATTTTAGGGGGTCTTTGATAGCCAGAAGATATAAAATCAAATCTCTGGATTGATACCATTAAAAATCTCCCTCTGAACATCTCTAAAACTCACCACACCATTCCTGCTCCCCACCCTTCATAAGACATGAGGGATGCTGCCCTCAGCTTGTCTCACTTCAGTAGACCTTGAGATGCGGAGAAGACACCAGAAACAAGGAAGTCAGTGAGACAGAAAAAACAGAATAGCAGAGTTTGAAGAGATCTTGGAGGCCTTCTAGTCCAGCCTCAAGCAGGAGACCCTCTACCATTTCAGACAAATGGCTGTCCAGTCTTTTTTAAGAAACCTCCAACGATGGAGCACCCAGAACATCTGAAGGCAAGTTGTTCTACTAGTTAATTATTCTCCCTGTCAGGAAATTTCAGTTCTAGATTGCTTCTCTCCTTGATTAGTTTCCATCCACTGTTTCTTGTCCCTCAATGCTCTGTCTCTCTACTTACGAAGAGCAGAGTGGTCTATAGAGATTCTCAGTCATCCAAGTCATGGTTGTCCCAAAGGTGTTTTTGGGACAACCATGGCCTGGGTGATTGAGAATCTCTACAGACTTTTAGCTATACAATTTGAGATGGATATGCTTGGAATGGTGTGGGAGTAGGAATGGATTTCCAGAAAAACTGCAGACTACAGGAACCATTTGCACCACTCAGGTGGCCCTGAGGACACAGATAAGCCTTCAAGTGGACTTAATGACCCTCTAAAACAGTGTTTCTCAACCTTGGAAGCTTGAAGATGGGTGGACTTCAACTCCCAGAATCCCCCAGCC
>WNWU01000071.1:2371920-2393821 GCA_012654045.1 Ptyas mucosa
TTCCTTCCTTCCTTCCTTCCTTCCTTCCTTCCTTCTCCATCACTGGAAATTTTTAAGAAGATATTGGCCTGAAATGGTATAGGGCTGTGATGGCGAACCTATGGCATGTGTGCCACAAGTGGCATGCAGTGCCCTCTCTGATGGCACTCGAGCTGCTGCCCCAGTTCAGCTTTGCTGTGCATGTATGCGTGCCTCCCACCGGCCAGCTGGTCTTCGGGTCTGCACAGGGGGCGGGGCACATGTGCAGGGGCCATGCACACAGTGCATTTTGGGGGTTGGGCACACGCGTGCACGTTCTCCTTCGCACACGCGTGCCTTGGCCACTCGGTCCAGAAAAGGTTAGCCATCACTGGTATAGGGTCTCCTGCTTGAGTAGGGGAATTGGACTAGAAGACCTTCGAATTCCATGATTCTGTTAAATAGCGGGGAAAATGGTCTTGAATTCTGGAGGCACAACAGAGGTGAAACCAGACTTATTGACCGCAAGATTCCCTGCTGTGATTCGCCGAACAATCACGGCATGGCTCCATTAACAACTGGCTTCCTGAGCAATGGAAAAATCTGGTTCCCCATTGTGGTCATAAGTCGAGGACTCTCTGAAACACAATTTTTTGGAATAGAGTCCGATGATGCCATTGAAGGTTGCTACCTGAAACAAGTAGCAGAGCTCAGCTTTGCTCAGCCGAATGACCCTTAACGCCGGCAAATGGGCTTATCCGCCACTGAGTAATTGAGCGCGGCTGGAAACTTTCAACAATGAAAGACAATTTAAAAAAAAAAAAAAAGTACAGCAAGCGTTCAATTCCATGACAACTTGAGTTTCCCCCCCCCCCCCAAGAGTTGCACTACTCCGTTGTTATTTTCTTTTAGAAGGGAGGCGAGTGGAAAATTGTTTGTGTTGTGTTTGTCTGGCTAAGTGCCACTTTTCTCCAATATGGAGAAAAACAGCTTTGTGGAGGTGTTTATGTTCTAGAGAGTTTGGTGATCTCCATCCTTTTCGCCCTCTGGGGGAATCTGTTGTTGCACAAACCTCACAGGGAAAGTTAAGTTGTCCTCATCACTCGACCCCCATAAAGAAAATTATGACTTATGGCTGGAATAAAAGTGACCAAGAGGGGTGCTTTGGGGCAAGAGAGCTTCATGGTTTAGATACTTTGGGGAATGAAAAACATGAATCCGATGGAGTGAAAGAAAATAACCCAGAAACATCTCCCTTTGCTTTTTTTAAGGGCCTGGTAGGGTGATAAAATCTGACTCACGGCTTTTGGAAGGATGTTGATTAACCTGGTGCACAGATGTTCAGATTGCCAAGGAACTAATAAAGGGAAATATTTGTGGCTCAGGGTTGAAAAGAGGAGTCCTCGGTGCTCTCTGAGCTTGGTTGTTTTCTGGCAGATGTTTCATTACCCAACTAGGTAGCATCATCAGTGTAGAAGGAAGTGGGGTTTGAAGAGGAGGAGGAGGAGAAGGAAGAGGAGGAGGACTCTAGGGTTCTTGGCGCAATCTGAGCTTGGTTGTTTTCTGGCAGATGTTTCATTACCCAACTAGGTAGCATCATCAGTGTAGAAGGAAGTGGGGTTGGAGAAGGAGGAGGAGAAGGAGGAGGAGGAGGACAAGGACTCCTCTAGGGTTCTTGGTGCTCTCTGAGCTTGGTTGTTTTCTTGCAGATGTTTCATGACCAACTAGGTAACATTTTCAGCTAGAAGGAAGGAGGAGGAGGAGGAGGAAGGGGTCCTTGGTACACTAATGATCTTCTGCAAAAAAACCAACCCAGCTCAGAGAGCACCAAAGACCCCTCATGTCAAGGCACATGCAAGATTTAATGTTATTATGATGCAATCTCCATGCCTTTCATTCTCCCTAAGGTTCAGTGTTGGCTGTTTCCACAGGAGAGTACTCCAGAAAGCCCAGCCAGATCCTGCCCAAGGAGGAGCCGAGGTCATATCTGGATGCAAAGAAGGACAGGGAGAAAGATTGGGATCCAGGGAACGGAACCCTTCTGTGGTAGGGCTGGGGGAACCGGGGGCGTCTAGCCTCAAGCCAAGATGACAGAGCAGGGAGAGGGCAACCTTTTTCAAAGAGTCATAAAGAAGAAGACCAAGATCTTTTCATGGTCATCTCAAAGTGCAGGATATGGAATGTTTATAGTCAGCTTAATGGATTCTCATTATGGTTTGCATTAATGGGTTGCCATTTTAATGTGTCGATGAAGGCTCAAGTAGAAACTTGCTAACAAGGTGGAAACTAAGCCAAGAGGATGGAAAGATGCTGAGAAGACACAAAACAGCCGTAAAGGTGACAAGGCTATGCTGGAGATCCCTGTCTGGATGGGAATGAAACTGGCATCCCAGTCTATTCTGAGAAATTGGGGAACGCAACTAGAATGGCCAAGGACAACTGAAATGCATTCAGTCCTGGAAAAGGCACTGACCATTTTCTGGTCAAACAAAAAACAAGCTCCACAGATCTACCTGCCAATAAAATTCCTCTACGAGATTATTGATTCATTACTTTATTTATCCGTTCAAATTTATGTAGCTCATCCAAGGTAACCTTGGACGGTGGAAAACAAATGACCAACTGGGACCAGAGAGGAGCTACAAATTCTACAGACAGGTTCCTTCTGTTATTGGTCATCATTTGCTCGCTTCAAGACCTTCTCCCAACAGGCAGAAGGATGAAGGCTACGAAGAAATTTTCTGCATGGGAATCTCATCCAAGAGGAGAGGGAGAATTTGAAAAACTTAGATGTAGAAGGAGTCGTTCTGAAGTGAATCTGGCTTCCTCATGGACTTTGCTTGTCAGAAAAGGGGGAATCACATGACCCCAGGACACTGCGGCCGTCATAAATACGAGCCAGTTGCAACGATTGCATAAAAAATGGTCATAAATCTATTTTTTTCAATACAGTCACTAAATGAAGTGTTGTAAGTCAAGGAGTTAACTGATTTGGTCTCCAAACAGTGTGTCCAACCTGCTTTTGGGATCAATAAAGAAGGATATTCAGTAAGCTAAATATTAGACAAATACCAAGTCTGATAAAATACTATTTTATTGTTCCATTATACATAGAAAATTGCCCAATACAAAAGATTATTAAATATAAATGTGTTATTGATTTATATAGAAAATTGCTTAATATAAATGCGCTATCGATCTTCTGTTTCCCCCTCTTCACGCTTACTGTTGCAAGACAGATTATCCTTAGAGCATTACTGATATTGCCGATTGGTAGAATAGTTCCATACGGGAGCCTGGAAATTCTCTGGTGTTTTTCTATAGACGTGGCTATAATCATGGTTACCTGAAGAGGTGTGGGCTTCTTTTCCTCCGATGAGGCTGCTGAATTTCAGTGGCCCACTTCTTGAATATCAGAGGGGGGTGGGTTTCTGCTCTGAGAAATGAGAGTGTCCTCATTTTGATTTCACCGGGATCTGATGGATTGCATCAGAGGTGGGTTTCAGCAGGTTCTGACCGGTTCTGTAGAACCGGTAGCGGAAATTTTGAGTAGTTCGGAGAACCGGTAGTAAAAATTCTGACTGGCCTCACCCCCATCTATTCGCTGCATCCCAAGTCCCAGGTGATCAGGAGGAAATGGGGATTTTGCAGTATCCTTCCCCTGGAGTGGAGTGGGAATGGAGATTTTACAGTATCCTTTCCCTGCCACGCCCACAAAGCCACGCCCACAAAGCCATGCCACGCCCACAAAGCCACACCCACAGAACCGGTAGTAAAAAAATTTGAAACCCACCACTGGATTGCATCCCAGAGTTCGAAAGGAGTTGGCAGATGTCATCTTGGAACCATTGAACCCTTTCTTTCAAAGAACCTGGAGCACTGGGGAACTACCTGAGGACTGGAAAAGAGCTGAAGTGGTCCCCATCTTTAAAAAAGGAAAGGAAAAAAGAAACAGATCCAGGAAAGTACAGACCAATCAACCTGACATCAATACGTGGGATATATTTACATCTGGGAAAACATTGGATTTTTACTTCGTAATGAGAAGTGGTATTCAGCCGGTTCGTACAGATTCTGGAGAACCGGTAGCGGAGATTCCGGTTCGGCTCGCCCACTCGCCCTGGCTCTATGCCATCCTGTTTGAAATTAGACAATGGGGGACAGCCACTTAGGAGAATAGAATAACAGAGGTGGTAGTACATAGAATAACTTGGTAGTACAGTGGTCTAAAGCACCCTGTTATTAACACCAGCTGCCTGCAATTATTGCAGGTTCGAATCTCACCAGGCTCAAGGTTGACTCAGCCTTCCATCCTTTCTAAGGTAGGTAAATTGAGGACCCAGTTTGTGGAGGCAATAAGCTGACTTTGTATAAATATACAAAAGTATGAAGGCTATTGCTTAGCGCATTGTAAGCTGCCCTGAGTCTCCGGAGAAGGGCGTCATATAAATCAAATTTAAAAAAAAACAGAGTGGGAAGGGACCTTGGAGGTCTTCTAGTCCAACCCCCTGCCCAGGCAGGAAACCCTACACCACTTCAGAATCCAAGTCAGTTCAGAAGAACAGCAATTTATTTTCTGAATTTTGCATCTTGAATTGGTTGACCATGCCTTGTGGCTAATCATGATTCGTCTTTCATTAGATTTTCCCTTTTTCATGCCATTCTTCAAGACAGCTAAATAATTTCCAGTCGCAGCCTATTTAAAAAAAAAACAAAAAACCTCACACATTTACACCTGGAAAAAACCATTATAGTACATTACTTCTTAATGCTTGGTAAATGCGCTTGAGCTGATTTCTTTCCCCCCCCCTCAAAAAATCCACACACCCTCCACAAAAAAGAAGGAAGGGACCACCAAACGGGCTCGAACACTTGACGAAATGGGTTTTTATCCACAGAATGAAATTAGATACCTGTCAAAATACATTTGTCCTCCAAATAACTATTCCTTACATTCTCTATTTCTGCATAAATAGATAATCATCTGATCGCTGAAGCTTTGTCATTTGCAACTCATGTTCCAGCATCAATGAAGGATGGGGAGGGTGGGGGGTGTAGAAGAATTGAGGAAGACTCTTCCAAAAGCAATAATCAGTCTGGGTTTATACTATTTTCTCCTGGCTCTTCTAAGTAGCTTTCATTTCATTAGCCAAAAGCAGGGAAACGTCTATTTAAAATCAATCCAATAATATGACGTCCCAAAACGTTAATTTCTGCTTACAAAAGTCGCTGTGGCTCAACCGAACTCTTCCATGCTGTGGCCTCTTCTAACACGAAGTTGCCCAGCTGCGCCCTGGTATGGAAAGAGTGGGGGGGTGGGTGGGAGTCTGGAACAAACCTGTGTGACACTTTTTTGTGTTTGTTTATTTGTAGAATTTATAGACCGTTTCTCTTACTTCAAGGTAAGTGAGGGATACAGTCAGGATAGAGGCTTCTGGTACTTCTGGTGTCCTCCTCATCCCATGGATTGAAAGGGCAGAGAAGAATAAAAGAGTTTGGGGACAAATCTAGAGGGGCATCTATTCTGGCTCTTTGTCTCGAGCAAGGGCAGTCTGGTGTGTGGAAACATCCAATTTTGGACAAATAATTAGAAGAGAAGAGAATAATAAGTAGAATGGAAGGGAAGGGGAGAGGAGAAGAGAAGAGAAGAGAAGAGAATAATAAGTGGAATGGAAGAGAGAAGAGAAGAGAATAATAAGTGGAATGGAATGGAAGAGAAGAGAAGAATAAGTGGAATGGAATGGAAGAGAGAAGAGAAGAGGAGAGGAGAGAATAATAAATGGAATAGAATAGAATAGAATAGAATAGAATAGAATAGAATAGAATAGAATAAACGGAGTTGGAAGGGACCTTGGAGGTCTTCTAGTCCAACCCCCTGCTTAGGTAGGAAACCCTACACCACTTCAGACCAATGGTTGTCCAATCTCTTCTTAAAAGCCTCCAGTATTGGAGCATCCACAACCTCTAGCGGCAAGTTGTTCCACTGATTCATTGTTTTCACCGTCAGGAAATTTCTCCTTATTTCCATGTGATTTAATAACTGCTGCTTGTGATAGAGAAACTTCCTAACAGTGAGAACAACTAACCAGTGGAGCAGGAGTTGCCTCCAGAAGTTGTGGGAGCTCCATCACTGGAGGTTTTCAAGAAGAGACCGGACAGCCATTTGTCCAGAGTGGTGTAGGGCCTCCTGCTTGAGCAGAGGGTTGGACTAGAAGACCTCCAAGGCCCCTTCCAACTCTGTGCGATTCCGTGATTCTGTTTGGACCTTGGAGAAACAGTCACCCTGTTGCTAATACGAGACCTTTTGGTTCTCTTGCAACCTGCAGAGCAAGTGTGCATATTTTTCCAAAAAACGTGGCAGGATTGGGTCTCCCAATGAAGGTTCTAGAAGGGTTTGTTTGCCCTCCTTCGTACGACACCAACTGGGCCCCGTCTCTCGAGCGAAAAGCAGCTGACGCCATCGGACATTTTGCCAAGCCACAATCAATGACTGCCTTTTAATTTGTTGATTGCCGCTCATTGCCACGGAAGATGGCTTCGTTTTCCTGTCAAAACTCCTTCCTTTCGCGCACAATTCATCTCCAGGAATTTGCAGACAGAAGCCTGTTTGGTACCCACTCCCTTTAATTTCCTCTGAAAATTTCCCATGACAAGGTGGAGGAAAACCACGGTGGTTGCAAAACGTCAAGATGCCGACGGTTGGCTGTCTTCAAGGTCATCGTTCCCAGAGAAGAACGTGGGCTCCAGAGACAACATCGGAGCTCCCTGATGACAGATGGCTATCACCTTTTTATATTGAGGCAAACCAGTTGTTAAATCAGCCGTTTGCTAAGATGATGGATAACCTGCTATGAGCTGAGGTGGCCCAGTGGTTAGAGTGCAGCACTGCAGGCTACTTCAGCTGACTGCTAGCTGCAGTTCAGCAGTTCGAATCTCACCGGCTCAAGGTTGACTCAACCTTCCTTCCTTCCTTCCTTCCTTCCTTCCTTCCTTCCTTCCTTCCTTCCTTCCTTCCTTCCTTCCCTTCACAGTGGTTAGAATGCAGTATTGCAGGCTAACTCTGCCCTCAGCCAGGAGTTTGATCCTGACCAGTTCAAGGTTGACTCAGCCTTCCATCCTTCCGAGGTGGGTAAAATGAGGACCCAGATTGCTGGGGGGAAATATACTGAATATACTAAAATGCTTAGAGAGGGCTGTAAAAAGCACTATGAAGCAGTACGTAAGTCTAAGTGCTATAGCTATTTGTAGGCCTTGGGTTGCAGTTGGCTGAGTGTCCTTATGTAAGAGAAGCCTGGGACAGGCAGGTGAACCTCTGCCTACCTTTGGTAGAACTTCTAAGAAGCAGGTATGAGTCAACAAGGGGAAGGCAGGGCTTGTGAGAGCAACAGTCAAGGAACTGTTGGAGGTGCTGAGCAAAAAATGAAGAAAGAGGTGATGGTCAGACTCCTCCTAGAGAGCCAGCAAATCCAGGTGTCTTGGAGAAGATCCAGGTGAACTCAAGAGCTCCTGCCTGGTGGCCATCACTGTACACAATCAGCAAAGGGGACTCTTAAAGCTGTGAGCTCAGCTGCCCCCAATGGTTCGAAATACTTCGAAGTGCATATTTGGTTACGCTGCTTCCTTGTCTCAAAAGCTTTTAATTGCAGCTGGGATATAATTGGACCTGTCAGAACAAAAATAATCTTAATTTCTGAATATTTGCAACAAATGCATTACTATTTACTTTGCAAAAATTGCATTTTGGAAGACAATCCCTATACAGCTTACTTAGTTGCCACTTCAGGGTTTCCTACATAAAACTATGAAATGTTCATTTTTAAAAACAGTCGACAGTATAAACGCTTCTTGCTTACTATAGATGGTGATGGATGACCATTCACATCACTTTCAAGGAGAATCTAGCAGTCTGTTTTGGAGAGTGGAGTTGGCTGAGACTTTGATCAGGAACTTAATATAAAAATTAAACAACTGAGCTGCATATTGAATTCATGTCAGAAGTAGAAACTGAGAATGGAAGATATTCAGATTCATAGCTCCGTTTCTCAGCTGCCATTGGACGTTTAGCCTTTTAATTATTTTTCTTTTTCAAATCAGTTTTTATTTTCTCCCGGAGAGACAATGATTACAGTGGCTCTAATCTCGGTGTGAGAATTCACTCCTGAGGAGAAAGCGAGAGTTGCACAAGGTGGCTTACAATGGAAAAGTTTTTAATAATTATTATTCAGACATTCTCCAGATCCATCTCAGGCAGCTGAGGCCAGAGATGGAGGGGGAATTTTCATTATTTAAATGGGAGGCAGGAATAATGACCGGATCCAAATAAATCCAAATGAATATGACGAACGGTTGCAGGAATTGGGTAGTGCTAGTTTAAGGAAAAGAAGGACCAGGGGAGACATGATAGCAGTGTTCCAATATTTGAAGGACTGCCACAAAGAAGAGGGAGTCAAGCTATTCTCCAAAGCACCTGAGGGCAGGACAAGAAGCCCTGGATGGAAACTAATCAAGGAGAGAAGCAACTTAGAACTAAAGAGAAATTTCCCGACAGCGAGAACAATTAATCAGTGGAACTACTTACCTTTACCAGATAAAGGAATTACCTTTATCTGTGTATGACCTGGATTGTTTATTGGACTTTGCTTTGCTTTAGGAATCACAACTCGGTGTGTCTGTGTATTGACAGTGCTTATTCACAATCACCCTCAGCCGTTTCTCATGTGCACAACCTTGTTACTCAAGGGTTAGTTTAACTCTCGTGGCTTCCTTTCAGTGATCTCGGGAACTTTCATTTAATGAGGCCGAAGAGCTGAAGAATCTGTCTACATCGAAAAAGCCCACGGGAGTTTTCTGAAAAGAAGAAATCCCTTTTAAATGTTCAGGACAGATTGACTGGCTATCTGATGGGGGCTGTCAATCTGGATGACTACCAACAGGCGAGGTTTACGGGTTTTAGTACAGCTTGGAGGGTATTCTTGGCTTCATTTGTCTGAAGAACCTCAGGAGATCATCATGATTGAGTGAAGCTAAGCAAGTTGTGTTTTGCCCATGAGGGGTCTTGGTGCCCTCTGAGCTTCATTGGTTTCCTTGCATACCACAACCAAACTAGGTAGCATCATCAGTCACACAGCCACTAGCCCTGATGATGTTGCTTAGTTGGGTGATGAAACGTCTGCAAGAAAGCCACCAAGCTCAGAGGGTACCAAGAACCCCTCACTTCAATTCTGAGCTATAAATGTTCTCCTTGGTTGACGTTTTGCTCATGCCCTGTTGAGTTTCCCCAAAACCTTTTGGGGTGAGATGTGAAGTCATGCCTCCTTGGCTTTAAATGACCCTCTATGACTACAAAAGCCATGCTCTTGTACCCTGAATTATGGGCATTCTTTTCAAAATGCTATCTAGGTCAGACCACACCTAGAACATGGTGTCCAAGTGTGGTTACCACAAAAGAAGAGGTATACCAAGGACAGGGAAGAGTGTTGGGAAGAATAGCAGTCTTCCAATATCTCAGGGGCTGCCCCAAAGAAGAGGGAGTCAAGCTATTCTCCAAAGCACCTGAGGACAGGACAAGAAGGAATGGATGGAAACTAAGCAAGGAGAGAAGCAACTTAGAACTAAGGAGGAATTTCCTGACAGTTGGAACAATTAATCAGTGGAACAACTTGCCTCCAGAAGTTGTGAATGCTCCAACACTGGATGTTTTTAAGAAGATGTCGGATAACCATTTATCTGAATTGGCATAGGGTCTCCTGCTTGAGCAGTGGGCTTGACTAGAAGACCTCCAAGGTCCCTTCCAACTCTGTGATTCTGTGATGACAAGCAATGTGAGAAGTTGGGGACTTAATCCTATGAAGAATGGTGGTATTGGATATACTTAGCCTAAAGAAGGGACAAGATTGCATCCCGGTCTAATTTAATACACATTCCATTACTTGTTTGAGAAATTACTTTAATCTCATTTTTTTTTCTTTTTCTGTCCCCCCATGAAATCATAGATCTTAAAGATGCAATGAAAATCAAATATTGCTGCTGCGCATAGTTCCTGGAATGAAAAACAGAGAATCCCAGAGAGCTGCAATTCCAATTAAGACTTTTGGGATTCCCAAGTGGTCAGTATGGCTTATTCTACCTGGTGCACACAGGGCTTCCTATTAGCATGACTTTAATAAATCATAATAATTTTAATTCGCAAACCAAATCAAATTAAAATTGCATTCATTTAAGAGGATGCATTGGTGAGATTTAATTAAAGCGGTTAATTAAAATTAAAATTAAAGCATAATTTGTCGAATTACACATATTTGCATTCAGCACGTCCTCACTAATCTAATTAGAATTAAATTCAATTTGGGTTAATTTCATTTGAAATTAATTACACGTACACACGCACATCTTATTCTTCTTTGAAGCTTAAAGTTTTAAAGGTTTATCTCAGGAAGGGACCAAAAGAATAGTTAAATTTTGCATTAATATCGATCCCATTTGCTTATAAATACATTACTCGCTTATAGAAGTTAGAAGTTTATTTAATTTGTATACCGCCCTCTTCCCGAAGGACTCGGGGCGGTGAATAGCCATAAATAAAACATATAAATACAACATTTAAAACCCACTAAAATCCAATTAAATAAATTTGGCCATAGAAATATTAAAACCCCAATAATTTAAAACAAATTAAAATTTATAGTATTAATTAGAAAATTATGAATAGAACATCTTAACCACAGATTATAAGAGGTTGAATTTTGATATAATTCCGTGCAAATATTTATTAGACTTATTGAAATGTTTCATTTCCCCCAACTTTTATTTTGTCTGCCCTATTGGTGTGTTCGCAGAAACAATTTTGCTCCTGGCAGGATTCAAACTCACGATTTGTTGGTTACAGTTCTATACTTCTCACGCCATTCTGCTCCTGAAGTTCATTCTGTTGCCATGTCACACCTGCCACCAGGTGGCAGCAATCACCTTGCTTTTACTCCTTGCTCTGCCTCTGTTAATTGATCCAATTGAGGATCATTTGCAGCCTTGGGTAGCCACACTTCAAACTCCTGGAAGCTGCATGCATCTCTAACCATCAGGATAAAACACGGGGTCAGGTTTTATGAAAACCTTCCTGGAAATGATGAGAACATTTGCAAAATCACCTTTACCTGAGGACAGAGAACCTGGTGTCTTGATCTGCAGGAGCTTCAAATAGATAGATCTCTTGAAGGTTTTTCTTGCACCACTTTGGCATGGAAGCCAATAATTGTCAGGAACTTTTGACCCTGATGGTTTGAGATTTATCAGGATTCCATGCTTTGGTCTGACGGGGGCTGCAGGAGAGTCAAAAAACCAAGAAGGCCACTGTGACTGTACAAACTATGCATCAAAACCCATTTTTTTTCCTTTTTTAAAAAACATGTGATGGAGGTAAACAAAGAAGACTTTGCACACAAATCAAGTTACTATTTTGTCCCCCTCCCAAGTGATGCCTCCACAACTTATGGTCTAAAATGGACAGCGAACATCAAAAACGTCATCAAAAAAGCACAACAAAGAATGTTCTTTCTGCGCCAACTCAGGAAGCTCAAACTGCCCAAGGAGCTGCTGATCCAGTTCTACAGGGGAATTATTGAGTCTGTCATCTGCACCTCTATAACTGTCTGGTTTGGTTCTGCAACCCAACAAGACAGACACAGACTTCAGAGGGTAATTAGAACTGCAGAAAAAACAGTGGCTACCAACCTGCCTTCCATGGAGGACCTGTCTACTGTAGGAGTCAAAAAGAGGGCTGTGAAAATATCTACAGACTCCTCGCATCCTGGACATAAACTGTTTCAACTCCTACCCTCAAAACGATGCTATCAGAACGATGCACAGCAGAACAACTAGACACAAGGACAGTTTTTTCCTGAACGCCATCATTCTGCTAAACAAATAATTCCCTCAACACTGTCAAACTGTTGACTTAAGTCTGCGCTACTATTACTAATCTTCTCATTGTTCCTATCACCCATCTCTCCCACTTATGACTGTATGACTGTAATTTTGTTGCTTGAATCCTTACGATTTATATTGATATTGTTTCCTGATTGCTTATTTGTACCCTATGACTATCATTAAGTGTTGTACTTTATGATTCTTGATGAACGTATCTTTTCTTTTATGTACATTGAGAGTGTATGCATCAAAGACAAATTCCTTGTGTGTCCAATCATACTTGGCCAATAAAAAATTCTATTCTATTCTATTCTGGTTTGATCCCTGGATGACTCAGGGGCCGTCTTTCACTTGTTCGGGGCCCACCATGACTCATGCTATGGATGTCCACCTCCTCACCATTTATGTACAATGGTAGATGTACACCTCTCTTCCTCCTGAAGTCAATTATAAGTTCTTTAGTTTTGTTGGTGTTAATCTCTGTGTATCAAGGTGTGGATTGCTGGTGCTTTGGTCTTGCTGTTTCTTTTTGAGCTCAGAGATTCAACCCTGAGTTACAAATATTCTCGTTTATTGGTTATTCAGAGGTGCTGGGGAGTGGTAGTAAATAGCTGTGGATCCAGGACAGTTGCAAAATTGACGTGTAAGAGGGAGGGAAGCAGAATCATTAAAGAGCTTATTTTAGCTGCCTCGGTCCATGATCAAAACCACGGCATCGTTTGCAAACCCTTCAGCTCAAAGGCAAAGGAAAACGTCGTCATTTCATTGATGAAAGGAAGCTGCTCATCATAAAATAGCAAACCATTAGGTTGGTGGGTTAAACTCTTGGCTCCTGGAGTGCTGAAAATCAATGTTGGTTGCTCTTGGCATTCTCTCCCCCCCCCCACTGTGTTTTCGGAGTGCAGATATTATTGCAAAGGGTGGTTTCATCATCATAAAGTCTCGTTTTTGTCCATGCCTTCTTCTCAAGGGTTCTGCCGTCTTGTATATTGCTGGTGTACTCTGCTTGGTGTTTTGATGGTTGATGATGGCCTGACAGCAGGGCCGTGGCAGATTAGAAATCTAAACACATAAATCCATATTATCTCCGACTGCAGTGTTTCGGGAATTGGTTTGTTCATGTCAATCACTGGATAATCAGAATAGCCCAGGGCTTTTGAGGGACTAAGCCACCTATGATATCACCTGATTAGCTCTGACGGTTGCACATTTGGCCATTAGTCTTCAGAAATTGCAGCCTCTCCTGTTGTTCTCTCTTTCTCTCTCTCTTAGCTTTTTCCAGTCCAGATCTTTGCTACTGATTCCATCTCTGACCATTGGGTTTTGGTAGACTGTGAATTCATTGGCCACCAGAAGACCCAGAACTGTTCTTCTAAAAAAGCCACTCTTTGCTTCTGTCTTCTTTTCTCCAACCTATTTTCCTAGGTTGGAAATAAAGATCCGTCAAATGTGGGTGTTGCTATTGAGGACGATGACAAGCAAAGTTTCCAAGATTCTGTTTTGCGTAAGGAAATGCCCACTTGAGAAAGAACACAACAAAAGATAAGGTCTAGAAGATGGAACCACTGATGTCCTTCTTGGATTAAAAGCAACTCTATTGTGGATTTTCCTGGAAGCAAACATGAAGGTCCAGATATTGGTTGATTATCGAGGAGAAATATAAAATTTGCAAAGAAGGAATGGAGTCGGTGATCCGGGAAGAGGACCACACATTCTGGAATCTAAAGGAATGACTTCTTGTTGTCCCCTTTATTTTCAGACATCCAGGTCATGGTTGTCTCAAAGGTGCTTTTTCAAGAGACAAAACTGGACTTTTTGGTTTTTCCTTGAAGATGTTTAGCTTTTCATCCAAGAAGCTTCTTCAATTCTGACTGGATGGTGGGGAAGGAATGAAGGAAATGAGAAAGAGAGGGACGGAAGGAAGGAGAGAGGGAGGAAAGAAGGAAGAAATGGAAATCTATGGGGATTCTCAGCTATCCAGGGTCATGGTTGTCCCAAAGGTGCTTTTTTTCAAGAGGCAACTGGACTTTCTGTTTTTTTCCTTGAAGATGTTTCGTTTCTCACCCAAGAAGGTTCTTCAGCTCTGACTGGATGGTGGGGAAGGGAAGGATTTATCCTCCTTGCAGACAGCTGGTCATTTGCATCCTTTTAAATCCTTCCATTCCCCACCACCCAGCCAGAGCTGAAGGATCTTCTGTGGATGAGAAGCGAAATGTCTTCAAAGAAAAACAAGAAAGTCCAGTTGCCTCTTGAGTCCAGTTCCTCTGCAACTGGTCTTTCCTGGGGACGTGGGTTGCTACAATGCACCCTAACTGGGAAGAGCTTGCTGAAGAACCACGAGTGCATTAAGTGATTTGATTAAGCAATCAGCTGTCGAGTGGCTTTAAAAAGGGAACTTGAAGCAAAGCGCGATGAATCTTTGCAGTTCATTGGGCAAATTCAATCCCGTCCAATATCTGAAGGCTGCAAAGCCTTCAAATTAGATTGTCACTGTTTTTGGCCTTTCTGAACTGCAACACGCTCTCACTCTCGTTTCGGATCGCGTGCCCCGGTGTCTCTTCCCGTTCCCAAAAGTCCCTCTCTGAAATAATTGGGGAAAAAAATAATAAATCCGTGGCATCTCTCAGCCCAAACGGAGTCGGTTGTAGTATTTGTTATACAATTTGAGTTGATAACCATTTAGGTAATAACCATCCATCTTCCAATTGTCAGAGTGCAAAGGCTCTCTGGCCCAGCTCCATTCCGTGGATTGCATGGGAGAAAATAACTTACGTCGATGGAATAAATGCCGTACTAAATTACATCAAGTGGCAGTTGGGTAATGGTGCATTAGGCACGCGTCATGCAGGACGCAAATACTTTATGTCTCGTGTTAAAGCTGAGGCTGAAAACTTTAGGATTCTGTCCAGATTCTGCAGGGTTACCACGAAGGAAGGAAGTTCTCTAATCAGGCTTGGACGATGGTGGTTGAAAAGATTGGAGGTCTCAAGATGTTGTGAAGGATACTTTTGAGATGTTGCGACGTGCCCCATTGTTTTAGGCTCTGAGAACACAGCAATTATGTCTTCTTCATTGGAGCTTAGTTTGGTAGAATAGTCAAAGCACCAGGCAAGAAACTGGGAGAAACTGAGTTCTAGTTCTACCATAGGCATGAAGTCAATATATAGGAGTAGAATATAGGAGTTGGTCAGATACCAAAAAGAAGAATATTATATAGTAAAGAAGATAGAAAGGAGAGAGGAGTAGAGGGGAGGAAGAAGAGAGGGAAAAGGAGAGGAAGGAAGGGCAGGGGACAGGAGTAGGAGAGAAGGGGAGAAGGGGGAAAGAAGAGAGGAGTGGGGGAAAGGAAGTAGGATTAGGTAGGAGAGGAGGAAGGAGAAAGTAGAAGAGGAGAGGAGGCTGAGAAGGGAAAGAAAAGAGGAGAAGAAGAAGGTTTGTTGCGAAAAGAGGGAAGAAAGGATAGAAGAGCAACTCCGAATATAATTAAAATGTCTTATTTTAATGCTTTCCTTAAGGAATATATATATATATGCATGATTAATTATGTATAAGAAAATGTACATTTTATATTACGTGTAGAAAAAATAAAACTGAAAAAACTTTTCAAAAAAAATAAGACAATTGGGTGATCTTGGGCCAGTTCCTCTTTCTCTATCCCAGGAAGGAAACAAAGGCAAACCACCTGACATCTTGCCAAGAAAACTGCAGGAACCTCTCCACACAATTGCCAGGAGTCAACCCTGATTTGAACGCCCCCAAATCATCATCATCCAGACTTAGGGTAGGCATGTTGTGTGAATCTAACTCTGGGTCAGGCGTTTGCTTCAACAAGTTCCATATTGTCTCTAGCAGATTTTGCTGATGTGTTCTACTTCAGATATGGTGGTAACAACTACATTTAGGGCTGATATTAACTGGGAATATCTTTCATTTGCTGGACGCTTCACGGCTGTAATACAATGGCTTTATTTTTTGAAATAGTCCCATCTCCCCTGCTTGAACACATGCTGGTTGACCAAAGCTGAGGAGATGAACGTTGAGATGAGCATACAAGAGGAAGAGGGTGTCAATTAGGCTGAGGAACCTCAAGGAAAGGTCTTGAGACTTGAGTAAGACTTCCCTGCTAATGAGAGAAAGTTAGTAAGAATGTTCCTGCAGGGAATCATCTCGGAATTGGCTGGAGAAGACAAGCCAGCTTGTTTATGTGAAGAGCAGCAGAAGACATCCTGCCCTATTGTGCTAATGAGGTCAGGGCTACTGCATTTAAATCCTGGGCTCCGCTTCTTCGTTAAGCAAGCCCCTTTGGTGATGGCATTGGACGGTGATGGAGAAAACCATGCCTGGGGGAAGGGGCACCAGGTACCAAAATAGGTGGAAAAAAGAGTGAAAAGGAAAGCAGAAAAGGGAGGGACAGAAGGAAAATGCCAATCCATCCCCCCCCTTTTTTTACTACAACTTAAAATAATTAATAGGCAAAGGATGATGGGCGGCAGCTTCAACGTGCAGGCCCCAGAGTCCATGAAAGTCCTCCAGGTTGCTTAGCAACCAGCCTAGGCCCAGAAATGTGCTGGCCCTCATTGCACGGAGGTGTTAAAGCAATTAATAGAGCTTGTTACCAAATGGCCAGAGCAGCGGAGCTGGTGCTGAAAAGGAACAAACGAATGAATGAATGACTAAATAAAGAAGGACATCGACGTACTAGGCACTGTTTGGCCCAGCCCATCAACAAAAATCTTGAATCAATCATGGGAAGCATTGACAGCACCACCGATTTCAGGTTATTACTGTCTTCACCCTGTCTTTAGCAAAATTTGCCCGAGGTGTTTGTGGGATGGTCTTCTCGGAGCAATCAAGGGCACGCTGACAGGATCTCAAGAAGTTCAGGTCTCTTGTTTAAGAAATCTGTTTATTTTTCAAGGTGATGATTATGTCAAGCCGGAAGCTGGCCTGGCCGAAGCCATCTTGGAGCGTCAGTGCTGCCACACCGGAGCTGAGGAGAGGGGATTAGCGATAGCTGGGGTGTTGTAGTCAAAATAAAATACTTTCTCTTGGGAGCCAAGGACGTTCTCATGTCCGGCCGGAGGAAGGAGGAGTGATGTCACCAGACAGTGCCTTGATTGGACCATGTGACTGATTGTTTGAGGTTGAGAGAAAAACTTACTTTTAATTTGATGAAAAACCACTGGAATTTTCAGAGTCGGTTTTCACCAGATATGTGCCAATATGGTATTTCCAATAAAGCTATTCTTTGAGGAACCTAATTGCCTTGGAATGTTGCTTGAAATGGATTTATTATTTGGAACCCTGACAGATTTCTCTGATGGAAGGAGAGTGGAACAGGAAAGGCCGATCTCTGAATGCTTCCCATCTTTTAAACCTAGCTTGTTGGAAAACTCTTTTCATTCCTGGTTAATACTTTTTCCTATTACTATTGTTGGAAAAAATTCATTCTTCCTATGAGTCATTCCTTGTTCATTATGCAGCAATTCACTGTTCAAAAAATGTATCTAACCCACAAGGCAAAAGTACTGAGAGTAGCCAGCCCCATATAAAGGGTGAACGCTCTTTTATAATCGGGTATAAACCATCAGTTGGGCACAGGTCTAATTCTGGAATATCCAGGTTTTACCTTCCCAATGGGAAACTGCCTGATTTCTCACTTTCCAATTGCCACGTCTTATCTCTGTTGCTGGAGGCTTAGCAATTTTTTTCTCTTCCCCTTCCTTATCTGTCTACATGACCCTTCTGTGCCTTTATAAGAGTAAAACATTAATTTCCTTTCTGAAATGGCGTTAGCTCAGTTGTCTAATAACGATTTCCCAACAGTTGTATGATGGACACGTGGAGTCCCATGACAAGAGGATGGCCCTATAAAAGGAAGGAAGGAAGGAGGAAAGAAGGAAAGAAGGGATGGAGGAAAGAAGGAAGGAAATAAGGAATGGAGGAAGGAAGGAAATAAGAGATGAAAGAAGGAAGGAAATAAGGGATGGAGGAATGAAATAAGGGATGAAGGAAGGAAGGAAATAAGGGATGGAGGAAGAAAGGAAGGAAAAAAGGGATGGAGGAAGGAACAAAATAAAAGGTGAAGGAAGGAAATAAGGGACGGAGGAAGGAAGGAAATAAAAAGTGAAGGAAGGAAGGAAATAAAGGATGGAGGAAGGAAGGTGAAGGAAGGAAAGAAGGAAGGAAGAAAATAAGGGATGGAGGAAGGAAATAAGGAATGGAGGAAGGAAGGAAAGAAGAGATGAAAGAAGGAAGAAAATAAGAGATGGAGGAAGGAAGGAAGGAAATAAGGTGAAGGGAGGAAAGGAATAAAAGGTGAAGGCAGGCAGGGAGGGAGAGAGGAAGGAAGGAAGGAAAGCTGACCTTTTCCAGCAAGGCAGTGATCTTTCATAATTCCACACCTGTTGATTCGCAGGCTGTCCACTCAAGTCTGAAAAACAAGATGGTGGAAAATAGAAGATGGAAGCCAAACCAATCCGACAGCAATCTGCAGAAGGAAAAGGAAGACCAGGTCAGGAAAAGGAAGAGGGGAGAAATCCTCTCTTGGAACTTGTCTCAATCCTTGCCCCATGGAGAAGGGACCTATGGGGGACAGGTGCTCTGTGATGGGGAAGAAGGACCAAGAGGCCATCCATGACGCCCAGCTTGGACAAGGACAGGGACCGAGCCATTTGCATCAGCTACCCCGGGTGTCAAATCTCTTGGGCTGAAAAGATTTCTCCAACCCCTTTTCCGCCCTCCTCAAAGGTTCAGGAGGATTAAATCAGCAATTCTGCAAATGCTGGAGAATGAATCTGTCTGTTCTTTGGAAATCTGGGCCCCGGCTGATAAGGAACACGTCCTGGTCCCTTGTCATGCAACCAGCTTATTGTCAATTATACAACAGCTGTGCAAATAAACTGACAGATCTTATTCATCCACAGCCTTTTAGCAGCCCAGCCTGCCTCTGCAGACACAGTGAGGGGACTCTGGAGGGCACCCATCAGGTAGGAATAGCTTGGAAGGGAAAGGAAGAAAAATCTTTGCTTTTTGCTGAAACCCCACTGGCCAATTTATTTGTTGGTCTGTTAGCTTTAGTACAAGTAGCCGATAAGGAATTTGGAAATCATTATTCACATCTCTCTCTCTTTCTCTCTCTCTCCCCCCTCTCCCTTCCTCCCTCCCTCTCTCTTTCTCTCCATCCATCCATCCACAGATACTGACCAGTGGTGGGGTTCAAAATTGTTTTACTACCAGTTCTATGGGTGTTGCTTGGTGGGCGTGGCATGGGAAGGATACTGTAAAATCACCATTCCCTCCCCACTCCAAAGGAAGGATACTGCAAAAGGAGGAGGAGGCTAATGCTTCCTACTAAGGCAGCATTTAACATCCAGCTGCCTGAAGTTACTGCAAGTTCGAATCTCACCAGGCTCCAGGTCGACTCAGCCTTCCATCCTTTCTAAGGTGGGTAAAATGAGGACCCGGTTGTGGGGGCAATAAGCTGATTTTGTATAAAAATATACAAAAGTATGAAGGCTATTGCTTAAAAGCATTGTAAGCCGCCCTGAGTCTCCAGAGAAGGGCGGCATATAAATAATTTTTTTTTAAAAAAATCCCCATTTTCTCCCCACTCCAGGGGAAGGATACTGCAAAATCTCCATTTCTTCCCAATCAGCTGGGAGTTGGGAGGCAGAGAATAGATGGGGGCGGGGCCAGTCAGAATTTTAACTACCAGTTCTCCGAACGACTCAAAATTTCTGCTACCGGTTCTCCAGAACTGGTCAGAACCTGCTGAAACCCACCTCTGATCCTGATGTTTCAGAAATTTGGGTGGGGTTTAACTGCATGTGACTTAACTTTTCTTACGTATGTGAATTCCAGATGGGTTGGGATTTGGGAATGAAACTCCAGGAATTTGCAGCCATGATACCAAACCGTTGGGAAACTTGGGTGATGGAGTTTCAAGTTACCTAAAGGCCATTAGGCTGGCAAATGGTTTTGAGAGCTTCGCATCACGGCTTGCTTGATCCAGGAATAGGTGGCTTTGGGAAAGTAAAGATGAGAGTAAGCCATCTCTAAGTTTCCTTGGAAGGCAGAAACGAATCCCACCCCACACTGGGCACCACCTCTCTTCCACCAGACGAAAGTCTTCCCTCCGCGGGTTAAAACCCCTGCTGTAATTAGGTCTTAATTGTTAACAGCTGTACCCATTATCGGTTTAATGCCTAATTAATTGCTACAATTAATGCTGCTTTGCCTCTCCTCTACCCATCTTGGAGAAGGTTTGCAGGGAGATTTTGTTGAAAGTTATATGTTAATTAATTTGCCAGCATCCTTTCTCCCCCCACCCCTCCTGCTTTTTAATTAAATATCCTAAATTCAGGACTCTTTTTTTCTACTGGAAGTAATTAAATAGGGTTCAGTTAAGACTGGACTGACCTTTGAACTGTTTGGAAAGTGTGATGGAGGGAGCCACAAGTTACCAATTAACTGTTCAGCTTATGGATGCTGTTTTGAAAAGGCTGACACTCTTGTAGTGACAATCAGCATCCCAGACAAAACACAGCTGAATATAGGAAAGGGGACATGAATGAAAAGTTAGAAATCCCAACAACTCTTCTGGGGTATTCAAGAATCTGAACATTGCTACTTGTCTTCATTCCTGTTCAACTAGGAGTCCTTTGCAATGATCAGAGGGGTTAGTAATCTTATGAGGTTTTGTACAACGGTCCAGGTTTTCTCTTTCCTTAGATTACCCCAAACCTTTTTAAGAGTTAAAGCTTCCTGAGTTGCAAATCCAGCCTTATCATTTAGAAAACAGACGTAGCTACCTCAGCCAGAGATTACGAGTGTCATCAAAGAGGAGAAAATATGTAGCTGGTTACCATCCTATTCATCTCGGTGGTGGGAAGATGGGGTTTCATAGCCATCGTGCAGCAAGATATTTTTAACAGATTGTTAATCTGGAAGGGACCAGATCTGTTAATCTGGAGTTGGAAGGGACCTTATGGGTAATCTTGTCCAACACCCCACTCAAGCAGGAGACCGTACACCATTTCTGACAAATGGCAGTCCAATCTTTTCTTGAAAGTCTCAAGTGATGAAGCTCCCACCACTTCCGAAGGCAACTTCTGTTCCATCGGTTGATAGTTCTCACTGTCAGAAAGTTCCTCCTCATTTCTAGATTGAATCTCTCCTTGGTCAGTTTCCATCCATTATTCCTTGTCTGGCCTTTGGGCACCTTGGAAAATAGCTTGACCCCCTTCCTCCTCTCTGGGGCAGCCCCTCAAATATTGGAAGACTGCTATCCTGTCTCCCCTGGTCCTTCTCTTCACTAGACTAGCCAGGCCCAGTTCCTGCAACTGTTCATCGTATGTTTATCTTCCAGGCCTTTGATAAACTTATTTAGATTCAGATTAACAGAGTTGGAAGGGACCTTGTAGATCATCTAATCCAACCCCCCACCCAAGCAGGAGACCCTACACCATTTCTGACAAATGGCAGTCCAGTCTCTTCTTGAAAGCTTCCAGTAATGGAGCTCCCATAACTTCTGAAGGCAACTTCTGTTCCATTGGTTGATTGTTCTCACTGTCAGAAAATTCCTCCGTATTTGCTGCTATGTTTGGGGACTTATGGCGGGGGAACCCCATAGCCTTGAAGGCCAGGGACCCCGAGAAATAGGATTTGAGTGCCAATTCTTCCTAAAGCTGCTTGATTGAGATTTGGATGCTTTCTGAGTTAAGGCTGAACTGTCCCCACCATAGAAAACAGCAACAGAATGTTTTCCTCTGTCGTTCAAAATAATAATTGGGGAGTTTTTTTTCCCAACATATTATCGATGATTCACGCTAGGTCAATATTTTCAACCAGCCAGCCAGAAAGAAAAAATAGCTCAATGGCTTAGACAGAAGATGTGTTTGTCCTTTAATCAAAATTACTGCAGGGAAACGGAAACAGGCTCCCAAAGAGAGAAAGAAAGAAATCTCATTTGCTTCTTTCTTTCTTTCTTTCTTTCTTTCTTTCTTTCTTTCTTTCTTTC
>WNWU01000071.1:2416008-2439766 GCA_012654045.1 Ptyas mucosa
AAATGGAGTGGAGTGGAATAAGGATAGGATAGGATAGGATAGGATAGAATAAATGGAGTGGAGTGGAATAAGGATAGGATAGGATAGGATAGGATAGGATAGAATAGAATAGAATAGAATAGAATAGAATAGAATAGAATAGAATAGAACTCTTTATTGGCCAAGTGTGATTGGACACACAAGAAATTTGTCTTTGGTGCATAGACTCTCAGTGTACATAAAGAAAAATAAAATACATTCATCAAGAATCATAAGATACAACATTTAGTGATAGTCATAGGTTACTAATAAGCAATCAAATCGTACTAGGAAACAAATAAAACAATGTAAGTTGCAAAGATACAAGCAACATGGTTATAGTCATAAGTGGGAAGAGGCAGGTCCTAGGAAGGATGAGAAGATTAATAGTAGTGCAGACTTAGTGAATAGTTTGACAGTGTTGAGGGAATTATTTGTTTAGCAGAGTGATGGAGTTTGGGAAAAAACTTCTTGTGTCTAGTTGTTCTGGTGTGCAGTGCCCTATAGCGTCATTTTGAGGATAGGAGTTAGAACAGTTTATGTCCAGGATGTGAGGGGTCTGTGTAGATATTTTCACAGCCCTCTTTCACAACCTATTCTTATAATACATTGTGAGAGAGAAAACCATCCTTCCTTCCGATTGGTAGAAACAAAGCTCGAAGTTGGGAAGCTCTCTTGTGTCTAAATTTGCATACAGCGTTCGCTCAATGACCGCATTTGCTATGCAACTGTTCAAAATACATTTTGATTGGCACCCCAGATTATTAATTGCAGTCCCTCCTGCCAACGTGCAGCTGAGCAGGACCTTCCATCCACCCTAAATTTCTCTGCAGAATGTCAGCTTTGCATTTGTAGGGATTTCGTGCCTTCATCTTGGCTCAGAGTATGTTCAATGTCTCATTTGGCAAAGGGAAGAAGCCGCCATTCTCAGCAGAGGCTGGGAACATCTGGGGATTGGAGTCCATGCATCTGGAACAGTTGCCGTAGCCTAATGAAATAAACACAGATACGGAGTGGATCATCTTCTAATCAGACCGGAGGTGGGTTTCAGCAGGTTCTGACCAGTTCTGGACAACCAGTAGTAGAGATTTTGAGTAATTCGGAGAACCGGTAGTAAAAATTCTTACTGGCCCCACCCCCATCTATTCTCTGCCTCCCAAGTCCCAGCTGATCGGGAGGAAATGGGGATTTTGCAGTATCCTTCCCCCGGAGCGGGGTGGGAATGGAGATTTTGCAGTATCCTTCCCCTGGAGCGGGGTGGGAATGGAGATTTTGCAGTATCCTTCCCCTGGAGCGGGGTGGGAATGGAGATTTTGCAGTATCCACACCCACAGAACCGGTAGTTTCAAAAAAATGTTTGAAACCCACCACTGAATCAGACTCAGGTTCCTTCTGGGCATGCCTCTTGACTGCCTGCATTTCCAACCATAACAAAGAGAACGAATTTCGATACCCCCAAAAATGCAGCATAAATCAGGGGCTCTAATAAAGGGACGGATCATCCTCATTTCCCCCTTGGTGCTTACAAGCCTTCAGATGCCAAAGGAAATATCACTTTTCTTTTTTAATATCCAGTAGACCAAACGTTTAATTGAGTTTGGCACTCGAGCCATGCCCGGAGCCAAACACCTGGACTTACCTTCCATATGAAGCTGCGGTGTTTAGCTCCCAGTTGACCGAAATAGCTCTTTTTATTCCAAAACGTTGAATTCTAAAATGTCCCAAGAGGCCCGTGCTACACAAGGTGAACTTCTGGAGTCGATCTCGGTTTAAGGTTACCCGAGGATCCGTTTAGATCTCATAAGATGAGAAGGCGTGTCGGAGGCGAGGGCGGAGAGGATCCCTCTGTACCTGACTTTCGAACTGTAATCATTATAGAAAGATCAGCTGCTAGGACTTTCCCAGACAGCCTTTCAGACTGCCTCGGGCATTCCCTGGGGTGGATTTTTGAATTCAGCTCAGTTCCTAAAATAACATTCCGTTTTAGAAAGGTCACCGATTCCGTCTCGCTCTAAATGCTTCTGGGATCTCATTCCTGTCTCTGTATGACTCCTCCTTAGCCACTATGATGGAAACCTGCTGGCTTCGCAAGGAATCGTTCTACTAGATCAGGTCAAGCTCATCTCAGTCCAGTGGGGCGGACTTTGTTACTCTCTGAGCTTGGTTGTTTCCTTGCAGACGTTTCGTGACCCAGCTAGGTAACATCATCAGTGCTAGAAGGGAGTGGGGTTTGCAGAGTGGAGGGAGGAGGAGGTGAGGAGGAAAAGGAGAAAGGGTGGGGGGAGGAGAAGGAAGAGGAGGAGGAGGAAGAAGGAGGAGGAGGAGGAGGACGGGAAGAAAAAGGACTGTGGAGTCCTTGGTGCTCTCTGAGCTTGGTTGTTTTCTTGCAGATGTTTCACGATCCAACTAGGGAACATCATCAGTGCTAGAAGGGAGTGGGGTTTGCAGAGTGAAGGAAGGAGAAGGGGAGGAGGAAAAAGAGAAAGTTGGGAGGAGAAGGAGGAGGAGGAGGAGGAAAAGAACTCTCTGAGGTTGGTTGTTTTCTTGCAGACGTTTCACGACCCAGCTAAGTAACATCAGCAGTGCTAGAAAGGAGTGGGATGCACAGAATGGAAGAGAAAGGAGGATGGAGAAGGGAGACTGGAGGAAAAGGGAGGAGGAGGAAGAGGAGGAGGAAGACTGGGCTCCTTGGTGCTCTCTGAACTGGGTTATTTTCTTGCAGACGTTTCATGACTCCAGTAGATAACCTCATCAGTGCTAGAAGGAAGGGGGTTTTGCTCTTGTTTATATACAGTGACTTTTGCTGTCAGGATTGGGGAGCATGTTCTTGGAGGTTCAAATATTCTCTTCTATTGGTGTCATCCGAGCGCGCTCACTGCTTTTCACCGAGGCCAACGCAATTCCTCCTAGGTGCTCCTGAGTAGCACCTGGGAGAAGGAGATCTATCCATCTTCTGTCATTGTTCTTCTGTTTCTCCATCCGTAAAACAACGCTGAATCGTCAGGATCGATAACCTTTGATAGCTCTTGCGCTCGCAAGCGCATCCTACACCCCAGCTACAGATATTCGCCACCATTGCAAGCTCTCGGCTTCTTCAAAAGCCATCCCAACTTAGTAGCCCTCGACACTCTGGTGAAAATGAATAAACGATGGGCAAAAGAAGGGAGTTCTCTTTTCTGTGACATTCTGTGAAATTCCTTTCCTTCAAAATCTCCTTCTAGGCATCCGTTCTGTGCTCTGCCGCCACAAGTCCACAGCAGGGGTGGTATTGACTTACCTTCCCGACCAGTTCACAAATGTGAGTGCTTTGCTCATGCGTGTGGCTTGCACTCATGCATGCAGCTACAAAATGTGTCCAAATATGATCGCATAGAGCCGGGGCAGGTGGGCGGACCCACTCGGCCCACCCATGATTCTGGCAAACCGGTCCGAACCAGCTGAATACCACCTCTGGTCCACAAGTCGTTTAACATCCTAACATCTAACAGCCAACCAAGAACTCTGGTGGCACAGTGGTAAGCATGCAGGATTGCAGGCAAACTCTGCCCACTGCCAGGAGTTCGATCCTGACAAGCTCAAAGCTGACTCAGCCTTCCATCCTTCCGAGGTGGGTAAAATGAGGACCCAGATTGTTGGGGGGCAAGAGGCTGACTCTGTAAACCCCTTAGAGAGGGCTGTAAAGCACTGTGAAGCGGTATATAAGTCTAAGTGCTATTGCTATTTTCCTTCCTTCCTTCCTTCCTTCCTTCCTTCCTTCCTTCCTTCCTTCCTTCCTTCCTTCCTTCCTTCCTTCCTTCCTTCCTTCTTCCCTTCCCTTCCCTTCCCTTCCCTTCCCTTCCCTTCCCTTCCCTTCCCTTCCCTTCCCTTCCTTCCTAACCCTAGTGGTTAGAATGCAATTTTGCAGGCTAATTCTGCCAACTGCCAGGAGTTCAATCCTGACAAGCTCAAAGCTGACTCAGCCTTCCATCCTTCCGAGGTCATGAAAATGAGGACCCAGATTGTTGGGGGCCACAGGCTGTCTCTCTAAACTGTTTCCAGAGAGCTGTAAAGCACTGCGAAGTGGTATATAAGTCTAAGTGCTATTCTTATCCTATTGCTACAGCTATCCTATCCCTCCTACCTGCTTTTATTTTTGCGTCAAACAAGCCTTCACAAGCTGCCAGATGAGATTAAGGAACAACCTGGGAATAAAGATGGAAATGAGTAATGCACAGAAATATGCTAAGCTAGAGATGAGTGCATTGCTCTCCCAGCTTTGATTTCTTATACCACTTCTTGCATTTCAACACAGCTTATTATAACTGCCGCAAAAATACAAAAAGGAAAAAAAAAGAGAGAGTTGCGCAAATTAAAACTTCCAACGCAGAAAAGATTTCTCCTGGCAGTAAAGTGCTTGGTGGCGGCAAATCTCTCTTGGGAATATGTCCTAAACTTGGGATTGATCTTTACTAACGTTGACTAAACTCGTGGTTGGATTTATATGGTACTCTAGGCACATAAAGCATGTGTAAACTTAGAGTGTGAGACCCATGTTCTGTGTTTTCTTGAGGTTTGATATAATATAAAACACAAATAGAGAGGAAAATTAGAAAAGTTAGCAGGACAGAAAAGGGGTGCAGAGCAGTAGTGGGTTTCACTCAGGGGTGAAATGCTCCCGGTTAGGACCAGATCCCCCGATCCGGTAGCGATGCCGGCGGGTGGTTCGGAGAACTGGTAGCAAAAATCCCTGTGCGCCCTCCTCACCATGCCCAGCTGAGCCGCGCGATCATCAGAGAGGATTTTTTTGGTTACTTTTAAAAGCATTTTTTTCTACAACCTCTTCCAACGAAAAAATGCTTTTAAAAGTTAAAAAAGAAAGCCTCTGATGATCGCACGGCTCAGCTGGGATCGCCAGAGGCTTTTCAAAGCATTTTTTTCTGCAACCTCTTTGGCCGAAGAGGTGGTAAAAAAATTACTTTGAAAAGTCTCTGACGATCCCAGCTGAGTTGCCTGATCAGCAGAGGCTTTTCAAAGCATTTTTTTGCACAAAAAAAAAAAGCATTTTTTCTACAAGCCGAAGAGGTTGTAGAAAAAATGCTTCGAAAAGTTTTTAAAAAAGAAAAGTAGAACAGGGCGGTGGGGGGATCAGCTGTGTTGTGCAGTTTAGCTTCGCTAAAAAGCAAGATTTCCTGCTTTTTAGCAAAACTAAACCGTGCGGCACAACTGATCGTTGGATCGTAGCTTTTTTAAACTACTGTTTTGCCCGAACTGGAGCAAACCGGTAGCATTTCACCTCTGCAATGAAGTCATCTTAGTCTTGAAATCCTAAAATCAAACTTTCCTTTTTTTTCCCCCCAGATTGGAGCACAAAGTCCAGAAATAGTTTCCAAGTAGCAACAAATTCTTCTCTTTAATTAAATTGGTCGATGTTGCCACCTCCGCCAACTCCATCTCCTTGGGCATCCATTGTTCCATGGTGGGAATTATGAGACCTATGGTACGTTCCGAGTGCCTGGGAACATGGTTCTTCCTGTGTTACATCTCCTTTACGCCTGCTGTGTTTCCTGCCCCCCCCCCCCGTGGAATCTAGTCATTTAGCTTGTCCCTTCACCTCTAGCCTCAGTGATGCTATCTTTGTATTTCTGAACTGCGTGTGCAAGACATCAAGAGACAGAGGTAAACAGGACTCAAGAGCTGGAAGGAGACCCTGTCCTTTCATTAAGAGAACTCTGCTGTATACAAGGCCGTTTCATTCCGGTTCCAGCCAAAGGGACAGGATTAGATTGTCAAACAATTGCTAGATTGCTGGGAAGGGAAGCCAGGAGAGGAGTAGTTGGCAGGAAAACAGGCTCCAGCAAGCAACCTCTCTGGGTCAAAGGACACTTTTTGGAAATGAAGACAAACGACGGACTATTTAGCAGGATTCGAAGCCTCGTCTGCAGCAAAACAGGCAAAACAGAACCAATGGCTTGGGAAGATCAGCACCAGGGAAGAGGTTGGAGGTGAAGGGGCAAGCTACATTATAGAGTGGATGAGCCGTGGTGGCGCAGTGGTTAGTATTGCAGGCTAGCTCCGCCCACTGCCAGGAGTTCGACCCTGACCGGCTGAAGGTTGACTCAGGCTTCCGTCTTTCTGTGGTTGGTAAAATGAGGAGCCAGATTGTTGGGGGCAAGAGGCTGACTCGGTAAACCTCTTAGAGAGGGCTGTAAAGTACCGTGAAACGGTATATAAGTCTAAGGGCTATTTCTATTAGGCCCTGGGAAATAGCCTAAATCTTGGTCAACCAAGATAGCTTGGAACTCCAAATCCCAGAATTCTTAGCTAGCTTGATGAAGAGCAAATGGATTACACTTCAGAAACCTTGGTGCTTCGTGAGACAGTAAAAAGCACACAATTAGTCCCAAAACCCCTTTTTTTTATTCTGTTCATTCACAGCCTGTTCGTTCTCATTCTGTTCATTCACAGATGAGTCACCAATAGTTGTAAAGAGTCCGACAGAAGTCTCCTTTGGGATAAGGTTGATAAGCACCCACCTTTATCTCCCTTGACACGCTGCCAAGACATAATTGGCAATTAGCTTGGCAAGGCCACACGGAGCACAGAGTCAAAATGGAGCTGCAGAATTTAAACTGGCCATAACGAACAAAGTTGCTTCCTGCAAAGGCTCATGTGCCTTTGCTTCTCCTTTTTGTCTTATGGGAGGGGCCAATCATCTCCAAGCCCTACTCCTGAGTCGTCCCTTTTGTTTTAACTGTTCTTGCCTTCTGGCAGCTCTGCGCATGCGCGCACTGGGAACAGGCTCCCCTGTTCCTCTGCCTTGCTGATATCCAACTCTGGAGGCTCCGGAGGCAGCACATAACTCCCAGATGGCCCTGGCCCCCACTCTGCCTCCGACGCAGAGCCCTCGTTCGAGCCTTTCCCCAGACTCCAGGACTGGCCCATGTTCCTCCCCAGATTCCTCACTGTCCGATTCCACCTCAGGCTGCTGGCGGACCACAACACTTGGATGTGTAGACACCATAGACTCTTTTGAAAGTAGGAACCTGACCAATTTCAGCAAAATAAATATAGGCATTGTAATTTAAGAATAGGCTTTTTTAACACTTGGAATTTTGCATTCAGTTGTGATTTGTAGGTAAATGTTATGCAAGACTCATCATCTGCCACAGCCCTGTGACTGAAGTGCTCCATGGATGTCCTCGGGAAGGAGGCCAGGATATTTCACATGTCAGGACTTCATTGTGTGAACGGTGCAATTTGGGTCAATCACAATTTGCATCGCTTGATTTTCACCCGAGGGCATGCTTGTGATCTCATCCTGCTTGATGCCTGATGCCTGATGTGGAACCAAAGCTAATGTTCATCATTTTGCAGATTCTTTGGAAGGACTGTTTCACTTGAGAGATTCCAGAATAAGTCTTTAAAAAGCAATCAAAGCTACTACTATTTTGTAGGCCCTTTGGAAGGACTATTTGGCGATAAGGCTCCAGAATTAGTCTAAAGAAGCCCAACAGCTCAATTTGATTTGGAAGTTCAGCGAATCCAGTGCTTGCTTTTACGCCCAACCCAATTATGAAGCAAATCCTATCCTGCCCCACTCTCTCATACATAGTAGGGAGCAGAACAATGTCCCTCATCCCCTCATTGCCCCTTCTGAAGGACCTGCTCCTTCAGCCTTCATCTATGGGTCTCCTTGTCTACTGCTCAACTTTGGGCCTGAATCTTTTCTTTCTTCCATTTATTAGCCTGACTTAGGCTGGAGGTGTTTGCAGCCGTAGCAAGAAGTCTCTTCTTCTCATCCTTACACCGAACACAACTTGATGCGGGTAATTTAATTTTTCCAGGGTCACGGGAATGTTGCTCGCAATACATCAAGTAAAGGAAGGGAAATTTTGTTCTGAAGTCAACAGCTAGTTGAGGAAGTGGATCTCAATTTAACCTGGACTGAAATCATAGGTATGGTAGGAATAGAAGAGAATATTTGTGGCTCAGCGTTGAACAGTGAGGTTCTTGGTGCTTTCTGAGCTTGGTTGTACCCTAGTTGAGTAATGAAGTGTCTGCAAGGAAACAATCCAGCTCAGAGAACACCAAGGACCCCATCATTGTTCTCCTCCTCCTCCTCCTCCTCCTCCTCCTCCTCCTCCTCCCCCCTTTCTCCTTCTCTACCAATCCCACTCTTCCAGCACTGATGATGTTACTTAACTGGGTCACGAAACATCTGCAAGAAAAGAACCAAGCTCAGAGAGCACCAAGTACCCCACAGATTATTATGGGCTTGCTTGTGCCAGAAAGAAACATCACAAATAAGAGAGTCATATATCAAATCAGGAGCTACTGTTCTTCACAGATGTCTCTACTACTGGCGCATTCCAAGAGTTTAATCCTTCAATTATCCTGCTTTGCATTTCTCCACTCCTCTTCTACTTTGAATTCCTTTTTCCCAGACAGTAGAATGATATATTCCACCAGTGCTCTAGACTTGCAAATGCCACGCATAATGTCTCATTACCTCCGATGGCTGTTGCAGCACAGAGAACATATATATCTCACATCAGGGGTGAAATCCAGCAGGTTCTGGAGAACCGGTTGAGGAAATTTTGAGCAGTTCGGAGAACTGGCAAATGCTACCTCTGGCTGGTCCCAGAGTGGGGTGAGAATGGAGATTTTGCAGTATCCTTCCCCTGCCACGCCCACCAAGCCACGCCCACAGAACCGGTAGTAAAAAAAAATGGATTTCACCACTGTCCCACATGCACATCTTCTCGAACAATGCACTGCCTGATGGCCAGCAAGATGGAGCTGTGTGTCCATCCTGAGCATTTCCTTCACATTCCTCAGCCTGGCTTGGCTGTTCCATCACTCTGTGGTTAAAGGAAGGACCGACTCACAAAAGGATCATCTGGAACTTTCCTTTGATAAAAGCCAATCCTTGGGCAACGGGCATTCTCAAGAGTCAATGTGGTGAACAGCTTATTGCATATCTGACTTCCAACCAGGAAGACACACAACACAGAGACTTCTGAGCACTCCTTCTCCTGGGTCTCTGGTCTTGGCATTTGGAAGGAGGGATAAATATAAAGGAACTAAATATAATCTTTGGAAAAAAACCAACAACGTAGATGGGAGTGGCCCTCACTGCTGTTGGTTTAGACAAGTCGGCTTCTCCCTGGTGAAGATGCAAGCCGTGGAAGCAAAAAGGAGAAAGAAGGAGGAGGAAATAAAAGAGAAGGTTGCACGAGAGCATGGTTCTATCTCTGTAGGATCAGCAAAAAAAAAAAAAGAGCCGAGTATTTGACCCACTCCGGAGTCCAGAAATGTCCGACCCAGAGAAAATTGAGATTGTAACTCAGATGTCTCCACTTTGGGAGACACAACACAATTTTCATCAAAGCAAGTCATTTGTCTTCATTGGCTTGAGACTAATTGCCAGGTCAAAGTGGCCCTAAATTAAAAGTAATTGTAAAATGAGTGCAAGTGAAGTCTCTTTAGCGATGCAATTCAGGTCTTTCTATCTACAACTATTGCAATCTCTATAGGATGGCGCTAGAGGTAAAAATTAACTCTTCCTTCTCAGATAACTTTCCTTCCTTCCTTCCTTCCTTCCTTCCTTCCTTCCTTCCTTCCTTCCTTCCTTCCTTCCTTCCATCCATCCATCCATTCCCATCTCCCTCCCTCCTTCCTTCCTCCCTCTCATTCCCATTCCATTCTCATCTCCCTCCCTCCTTCCTTCCTCCCTCTCATTCCCATCTCCTTCCTTCCTTCCTCCCTCCCTCCCTCCCTCCCTCCCTCCCTCCCTCCCTCTTTCTTTCTTTCTTTCTTTCTTTCTTTCTTTCTTTCTTTTTTCTTTCTTTCTTTCTTTCTTCCATCCTGCTTTCCACATCTGCAAGCAAAATAAATTGACAGCCAACCCCTTCCCCTATCCTGCTTCCAAAAATACTACTTCATTTTGTATTCCCAGGGGTTTTTAAATAGTACACCCAACTGCACCTCCCTCCAGCATCCAAACATTAATTGACTACTGTTTATACACACTCAAATGTTGGGTGTGAACGTTCCCCAAAGCCCTTCTGCTAACAGCTCAATTATCCCTGAATATCCCAGATGTGAAAAGAAAAAACAACTCGTGGATCAGACCCAGGTCTAAACAAGGTGGATTTGATGAAACCTGAACACTGATGGGACAAGAGGCCTGTTTTAGGTGCAGCTTTTCTGTCTTTATTAAACAGCCAAATCTATAGTTTTGCTCAGGTGAGAAGGGTCTAATGTAGAAATCTCTCCCGTTCTTCAAGCACTTACGTCGAGAGCTTGCAACATCAGCTCGTGCCTCTTATGTGCTCTTCCTGATCTGTTTATAAAAATGCACCACCATCATCAACGCAGACGTTTAATTTTCTTGCTCTGCTGAGATCAGTGAACTGTTTGAAGAAGAAGAAAAGAAACAGGGGAAAGCAAAGGACAGATTTATAGTTGGCTTATTTGCGATCTGCGGGGGGGGGGGGGAACCCCACCCCAGTTGGCTGTGAATGTCCCACCCAAAGTGGGGAGTTTTGTCTTCTCTTGCAGTGGGTGCCTCGGCTCCCTAAAAAGCATGGGAGCTTCCCCACATTTTCTAGGGGGGGGCGGGATTCGTTGGGTGGATGGTGACTGCTGCCATCTTTTGTATCCCAAATTAGTCTCGTTGCTTAACGAGGCTCCTACAGGCTTCCGCGGGATTTTATTTTTCATGAAAAAATTGAAACGTTCTGTGCAACTGTGGTGCAGATCTGTCTTCAGAGCTTGAAAAAGCCTAAGTAGATCCTTCAGGGTAGATGTAACCCAATGAGCTGGGATTGTCTCAGTTAAACTTTGAGGTAATCCTTCTTCTTGGTGGCCTGATCAGACCTTCTCCTGGGTCTCTCATCTTGGTCTGACCACTTCTTCTCCTGGTTCTCTGGTCTTGGCCTGACCACTCCTTCTCCTGGGTCTCTAGTATTGGCCTGACCACTTCTTCTCCTGGGTCTCCTGGAACCAGGAGAAGAAGTGGTTGGACCAAGATGAGAGACCCAGGAAAAGGGTCTATCTTAAGTCCTCCTCCTTCTCTACATTCCAATTCCATTTCTCTGCCAGGTTCTTGAAAGTAAAGGCAGGTCAAGAAATGTTGATAGGATGAAATCAAGAGAAAGGAAATTCAGGTTGAATATTAGACAAGTTTAATGAATTTTATGCACTACCTGGGGATTGGATTAGATGACCTAATACCTCCTTAGGTCATTCATTTAATGATGGATAATTATTGTGTCTGTTGCTAGGCAGTCAGTGAGCGTGTCGAAAAGTTCAGCCAAGGTTTCTCTGTGATGTTGACTTCTTCAGCAGGCAATCTTCCGCTACACTTAGAAACCCTTCAAAAAAGAAACACCCCAAATTGCTTTGGCCTCTTAAACACTATTAACTCCATGATGGTGTACACACTTCCTTGGACAATTATTAAAGTACGATCTGTAGTAAAGTGCATATTAACTCATGACTGAATGTGGCCACGGCTGTGTAGATTAAACAATCAGGTCAGAAGAAAATGAAAAGCAGGATATCCAAGCCGTGATAATTACATTATAAATAATGGTCATTCACACAAGAGTTGTGTGTTGCATATTTCTGCCGATTACATGCTACCGATGTATTAAGTGCATTGTATTAATACAATTAATCTTGTGTGTGGGTATTATACAACGAAACAAATGCTTGTCAGCAGGGTTAATTCTAACACACACGCAAACCTGTTTGGAAGCAAATTGTTCCCTCCCGTAGCTTTCCCTGCCAAGCAATTAACAACACCATTAAAAGCAAAGGCGTTTTCCCGCACTAAAATTAATGGCAAGTGCAAATTAAAAAGGAGAAGGTTCACTAATATTCCCTGCCCTGGGCAAAGTAAGGGCTTTTATTATATTTTTAATTTCTCAATTCTCTGTCTCTTTTGTCTCTATCTGGTCTCTGGCGTGGGACAATAGGAAAGGATCTCTTTGTGTCTGTCTGACAATGAAGCCGTGAAGAGGTAATCCAATGGAATTTCTAAGACCAGGCTGAAAAATTGTGATTATTTTCCCCTACTGGCTCAAACTCCATTGGAGGTAGGAGCATTGGCTTCCAACTTTTCTCTCAAAGGAACTGTCCCATGCAGTGAGGAGTTGGTAATCCCACGAGTGCATCGCCAGAGGAACCCCATGAGATGCCACCTTCATCGGTTCTTCCTCAGGCAGGAAGTGTGCAACCTCACCAGCAAGGAAGCTTCTTTCCGCCATCTTCATCCAAAAAAATAAAAAAAACCACCATCCAACTCAAAAGGACTCTCAGGAGAAAGTGGAAAGAAATCCTCAAGAATGTTGAAGGTGAGACAGAAGCTAGAAGCCCCTTTTGCAATGGAAGGAAACATCTGAGAAATTACATGGGAGAGTTTGGCTCAACTGTGGGGTGAGAAATTCCATTAGGCCTCTTGTCTCCTGGATCATTAAGTCGAGAGAAAAAGGGCAGAGGAAAAATATCCTGCCAGGCCAATTCCCTCTGACCTTGGGATGGATTCTCATGACCCCCGAGATCTTGACCTCTGTCCTTCAGGTAATTGGACTCACTATGCCATCCTGGCCTTCACATCTGGAAAGTTTTATTGTGTGCAATTTACAACTATCAATACCCGAACTGCGACATTCCCATCCATCCATCCATCCATCCATCCATCCATCCTACCCATCCGTTTTTCTTCTCTGCTTCCAGTTGCCTCCTTTTCTCTGCTGCCTTGCGGCCCTGAAGATGAGCAATAAAATAGGGTGTTTTGCCCTGTGGGAAAACCGCAGAAAGGGATGGATTTTGACTTTCTTAGAGGTCAACCCAAAACCCCTTGGACAACAATGACTCTTGTCACGTCAGTACCGCTGCTTAGATAAAGAGATGATGGCCTGTCCTTGCAGGTTCTGATGATGGGACTGCTTCTCCAAAGTCCTGTCTACCAAGAGACAAAACTTGGCAATTATATCTTTTTTAAAAACTTTAGCTTATTTTTAAAATGTTATTTGTCCAGGAGAGCTGATGACTCTTGTAATATTCTCATTCTCATTCTCTCTCTCTCTCTCTCTCTCTCTCTCTCTCTTTTCCCCTTCCCTTCCCTCCCCTCTCCCTTCCTCTCTCATCTCTCTTGCTCATCTCCCCCTCCCTCTCCCTCTCTCATCTCCCCCTCCCTCTCTTATCTCTCTCTCCTCTCTCTCTCCTCTCTCTCTCCCCTCCACCTCCCCTTCATCTCTCATCTCTCTCCCCCTCTCTCATCTCCCCTCCCCCTCCCTCTCTCTTATCTCTCTCTCATCTCTCTCTCCCTCCCTCTCCCCTCCATTTCTCATCTCTCTCATCTCCCCATCCCTCTCCCCCTCCCTCTCTTATCTCTCTCTCATCTCTCTCTCCCTCCCTCTCCCCCTTCATTTCTCATCTCTCTCATCTCCCCATCCCTCTCCCCCTCCCCCTCTCTTATCTCTCTCTCTCATCTCCCTCTCCCTCCCACTCTCTCATCTCTCTCTCTCTCATCTCTCATCTCTCTCTCTCAGTTTATGAATTGTCCATCAGTGAGTTGTCTGTTGGGATGACTCGTATTGCGTTGGGTTACTTCTGGTCAAGGACCACCGTCAACCACCTCGTCTCGGTGCTTCGAAAGAAAACCCACGGATGGTTTGGAGAACATGAGTTGGACGTCCCTGCATCAGGAGATGAATTAATCCGATGTGAACCATGTCTTCCAGCTCCAGCAAAACCGTTGCGCCGCCCTCCCCTCTCTCCTCCCTGGCCAGATCACACCATGACCTGTCACGTTTTGTTTGAGAGAGCCCAGCTTCCAACACGACCTTTGGAGATTAGGAACATTTGTTTGGCACATCATTTGGCTACACAAAACGGGTCTGACAGCTTCATTATGGAGTTTTACAAACTGTTACTCCGTATTGAAATCCCATCGTGGCTTAATTTCACCCCACCTCCCAGCCTTTCCTTCCCGCTCCCCCCAGTTCCTTTTGTGGCTTGGTTGTGTAGTTGGGGAGAGAAAGACGGGAAGAAGGAGGAGGAGGAGGAATGAACTAGAGTGGCTGTGATTGTCGGGCCTTGTTGTGTGTCGCGTGTGCGGAGGAGATATGCTAAGTACATAGACTAGCGAGACTGCAGTCTCTGCTATGTGTCATAACTCACTTCTCTATAGTCTGGGCTTTACATCATCCTTGGGGGAAAAAGAGCCTTTTTTATTTTTTTACAAAAGCCAACCCACAAATCAAATGCTAATAAATCACACAGCCATAACTGCAGAAATGCTGCCCTCTCAGACACATCTCCAGTTCAACACAGAAGTAAATACAACTTCTGGCTTGGCCCCAAATGAGAGGGAGGGTGCGTTTTGTTTTGTTTTGTTTTTCAGCCGTCAAATGATGGGGAGAGGGAAAAAAGGAAGGAAGAAAGAAAGACAGTCAATGCTTTTCACAGGCCAACAGAGTTGTGAAGGTTCTCCTTCTTGCTATCTTTCCAAGGAATTGTCATCCAAATGGTTTTAATTAAAAAGCTCATTGCTGGGAGGAAAGGCGAGGATGGAAGTTTCAGCTAAGTTAGCTTGATTTGAGCGGTGAACTTGCTTCTATTTTTACCTGTGAGTTTTTCTGAGCTAGACACTTGGATAATAGCTGCTCATCAACGCTCTGAAACGAGATAATTTGCATAAGGCAAAAGCGGAACAGCCCTTTTTAGAAAAGTTTCTACGGACGTCGGTGGAAGAGGGAAATATCGCCCTGTTTGAAGCCAACATAGCCACAGAAACATCAACTGGGGAGGTCTAAGCAGTTGAGGACAAATTTTGCTCCAGAACTTCTTTTTGTGGATCTGCATCTTTTTCAAGTAACATTTCATCCAAGTAGAAGGAAAGAGAAGAAGAGGAGGACCAGCAGAAGGTGGATGGGATCTGTTACTGTAGCAATGGAGACATCATTGTAAGACCTGAAAGTTTGGAGGCAGATTGTCATGGAGAAAATCTGTCTACAAGGTCACTAGGAATCAGCAACTTGATGACACATCATCCATCCATCCATCCTTCAATCCATCCATCCTTCGATCCATCCATCCATCCATCCATCCATCCATCCATCCATCCTTCGATCCATGGATCCATCCATCCATCCTTCGATCCATCGATCCATCCATCGTTCCAGCCATCCATTGATCCATTGATCCATCCATCGATCCATCCGTCTACCCACCCACCCACCTACCCAGAAATTTTTCAGTCTTCAAGTTCAGATACCTGTTTATGTATCTCACTTTATTCCATGCTGTGACATCCAAGTCATTTAAATGACTCATGGGGTACGCTTCAAACTGTTCTCCTAGCTTTTTATTTCCAAAGCTTTAACTGGTGAGAATGGTTTCAACGTTCAGTTGTGTCAACAGATAGGTGGATTTTCCCCTTCTCTAAGAGGGAGACCGGAGCAGTTGGGTGTCCTTGAAAAGCCACAGACAAGCATGATGTTGTGGAGATCATACACTCTAGTAGAAGGTTCCTTCACCAAGGAGGAGGCGACGGTGGTGCTAGGAAACGATGAACTAGCTTTGAACTTTCTTGAGATGGCAAAGGAATTTGCAGACAAGAAATTAAGTGCTTCTAAAAAGGCTTTCTCCAAGTGCAGGTGAATTATTAATTTTCAAATTTCGTTTGTGGTAGAGCTGATTTATGAACATAACCTCCCTCCCCCACAACCCAACACAGACGCAACTGGAGCCCACAATTGCAGTGCCATCAGTTGGAAAAAAGCAGACAGCTTTCCTAGCACCTTCCGAGGTGTCAGGAAGACTCCATTTACCAGCCGGTGCTCATTTTTTAAAACGCAGCCAAGATCCTGCTAGGTGCTGAGTCCTTTCAACTTAAGGGCCAAAAGAACCCAGAATGGCAAAAAAACCCCCAACCCTTAAATCTTAAATCAATCTGCAGATGGATGTTCCCAGCGTCTTGTACGGTAACTTGAGGTTCTGCTACTTTCTCATGCCTCCAGATTTCGGTGTGACCCTCGTTTTAATGGAGGTCGGGTTTATTAACCTGCAGAAATGAGAAACAAAGAGAAAAAGAAAGGCTGATAGACACCAAACCTACAGAAGCTACCCGGTATAACTTCAGGGTAAAGTTCAGTGGAGATTTAAGTCCTTTATTTATTTATTAGTTCAATCCGGTGGCTACCCAACTCCATAGTGACTCTGGGAGAGTTACAGATAAAAATTAAAAGTCAACAAAAGATATCAAGAAGGGGAAGAAAAAAAAAGCAGACAGCTTAGTTCAAAGGGTTTCTCTGGTAGTAGTTTAGACTTTCTGCTTTGAGAAATTTGCTTTTTGAGGGACCTCCTCCCCCCCCCAAAAAAACCTGGGCTCACAGGTGTAACCTTTTTTCTTTCTGGCAAGACATTTTGTGATCTAATCGGATGTCATTTGTTGGAAAAGAGCCAAGTTAGTTTATGATAGCCAAAAATCAGAGGCTCGCAGGAAGGCTTTTAGTAACTTTTCTAAAGCCTGAAAAGGAGCTGGAGGTGATCCTTCACTTGTCTCTAAAGCGGAATATTTGTAGCTCAAGGTTGAGATGAGGGGTCCTTGGTGCTCTCTGAACTTGGTGGTTTTCTCGCAGATGTTTCATTAATGAACTAGATAACAGCATCAGTGCTAGAAGGAGTAGGGCAGTGTTTCTCAACCTTGGAAGCTTGAAGATGGGTGGAGTTCAACTCCCAGAATCCCCCAGCCAGCGCTGCTGGCTGGGGGATTCTGGGAGTTGAAGTCCACCCATCTTCAAGCTACCAAGGTTGAGAAACACTGGAGTAGGGACTTACCCTAGTTACCTAATTGGGTGATGAAACATCTGCAAGAAAACCACCAAGCTCAGAGAGCACCAAGGAGCCCTCACTTGGTACAGGGTATAAATGGTATAGGGCCGTGATGGAAAACTCATGGCATGTCTGTCACAGGGGGCATGAGAGCATTCTCTGCTGGCATGCCAGCTGTCACCCCAGCCCAGCTCCACTGCGCATGCGTGCACCTCCCGCTGGCCAACTGGTCTTTGGGTCTTTGTTACGCATGCAGGGGGCATGCGGGGGACATATACGTGCATGGGGGGGGCGAATGCGTGGGGGGTGGGACACATGCACGGGCAGTGGGATGCATGCGTGGGGCGCTCGCATTGCATTTTGGGGGTTCGTGTGTGGCACCACCCCTGCGCCCCATTTTGGGCCTGGAAGGCCTCCTGCACCAACCTGGAAGCCAAAACAGGGCACGGGGGCCCCCGGGGTGCATGCGTCGGGGCGCTCTCATTGCATTTTGGGGGTTTAGGGACACACATGTGTATTCACGTGTGGACACACACACTTTGGGCACTGTTCTGCCCCAGCTACAGACCCCAAAGAACACAGCACACACAGTCAATACAAAACGTAAATTTACTTTAATAACTCAGTCTTTTCCAAACAAAGGCTGTTAATAAACCTTCTTAACAGCCTACAAGAAACCAAAGATAAAGTAATCGCAATCTTACTAAGGTTGGCAGAAAGCCCAGAAGCAATTTTGCAGAGAATCCAGACGCAAAGGAGAGTGAACTAAAGTTGTTCCCTACAATTTGCTTCAGTCGGCGTTCCTCCTTAAATAGGTTAAGGGAGTGGCCAATTAGCCCCAAGCCTTACTCTCGAGGAGATCTCCTCCTGAGGAGCCATTCCTGCCTTTCGGCAGCTCTACATGCCCGTGCATTGAGAAGAGGCTTCTCCTTTTCGTCCTCTTCACTTAAAGCTGCTTCTGGAGGTTCTGAAGGCCCTGGCTGAATCCCCGTCTCTGGCACCACATCTTCTCCAGCCTCCTTATTGTCTGACTCGAGCGCCAGCTGCACAGGCTGCTGGCGCAGCACCACACCAGCCTCCTCCTAGTCAGAATCAGCTACAATCTGCACAGGTCGCTGACGGGCCACAACAGGCACTTGGCACAGAAAAGGTTAACCATTACTGGTATAGGGCTTCCTGCTTGAGCAAGGTGTTGGACTAGAAGACCTCCAAGGTACCTCTCAACCCTGTCGTTCTGTTTAAACTTCTCCAAACAGCTCTGTGGATCCCTTCTCCCCAGTCCATGAAGGATTAATCTCAAACCATCTTCCCACTTTGTGCATTTTTAGGGTCCCCGGAGCGTTGCTCTCTCTCTTTTTTTTCATCCCATGGCAATTTTTTTTTCTATCCTGGTTTATGTTTAGCTCGGCTGAAATCACGGATGCCACTTGAACGAGTCAGCCTTCGAGATAATACGAGAAGTTTGCTCAAGATTGAAGGCCATGAGCTCAAATGACTATTATTTGTCAGGAAATTGTTAACAACCCCTGAGCAATTTCCCTTTCAGGTAAGAGAGCAGGTGATGGGTGACAGCAGGTAGAACAGGATATCAAACCTGGGGGAATAAAAGCCAGGTGGAGAAGGAACTTCTCTTTTCTTAGCAACTCAGAGAATTATCCTCTCACATCCATTATTTTCTTGGGGAAATGCCACTTCTCTGTTCGACACAGAGGCCATCTTGATATCGGTTGACAAAATTCTCTTGAGCTTCCTAGTCTGCCGAAATTTGGCCAGTTTGGGATCTTCTGAGAGAATCGATTAAATTCTGCCAGGATTTTTGTTTACAAAGTTGGTTAGAAAGAAGTCAAAACCCGAAAGGCACGTAATATAACCCTTCAGCACCAATTTAATTGAAAGGAGGCAGGATGTTCCACTTTTGCCCCACAGAAAAAGCTACGTTATTAGTTGATTAGCTACGTTATTAGTTGACAATCGGAGTCAGTAAATTTTCTTTTTCTGCACGGAGATACGGATTCAACCTTCAGGAGTATCTAATTCAGAGGCCTTCAAACTTGGCAGCTGTAAGACTTGTGGACTTCAACTCCCAGAATTCATCCCATGGCAATTTCTTTCAATCCTGGTTTATGTTCAGCTTGGCTGAAATCATGAATGCCACTTGAACAAACCAGCCTTCGAGATAATATGAGAAGTTATCGAGATAATATGAGAAGCATAGTTGGCTGGAGAATTCTGGGAATTCTGGGAGTTGAAGTCCACAAGTCTTAAAGCTACCAAGTTTGAAGGCCTCTGATCTAATTCTACCAATTGAAAATGTAGAACTGATCTGTTGTCGGTCCATTTCTGCCTTGAAGCTATCTGGTGGATGACTGTTGGTCTGAATGGCTCCTCCCACATTCAGGCTTGCTCCGAATTATAGTCTTGGGTGAATCTCAGTTTGAAAAAGGCACATTGCTTGTAATTCCCCAACAATCTCGTATTTGCAACATCACAAGAGAAAAGGTTCTTGCTTGACAGCTGCTAGGATCCTATTTGATGCTGTTAACATCTGTCTTTCTCTAGCCAAGAGCATAAGAACCAATAAGAGGTCTAGCATTTATTCTAGGAAGTCTACGAAAAAGCGGTGGAAAATATTCAAGTGGAAACTTGAACAATTGTGCTACAACACTCCTGGTTTATCAATTAAGACAGTGTTTCTCAACCTTGCCAACTCTAAGATATGTGGATTCTCAGAATTCCCAGACAGCCAAGGCACGAAAAAAGGCTGGGGAATTTTGGGCCAATCACCAGGAGATGGTGAGTTCTAGTCCTGCCTTAGGCATGAAAACCAACTGGGTGACTTTGGGCCAATCACCAGGAGATGGTGAGTTCTAGTCCCGCCTTAGGCATGAAAGCTGGGTGACTTTGGGCCAATCAGTTTCTCTCAGCCCAACCCACCTCACAGGGTTGTAGTCATGGGAAAAATAGGAGTGGGGAAAAAAAAAAGAAATATTAGGAATGTTTGTCATCTTGAGTTACTTATAAAGTAATAAAGGTGAGTTAAATATTCAATAGATAATAAATCCAGGGATCTGGCCCCATTCTAAGATAGAATCGAGGAAGGGGATGCCTAAATTCTTTCCCCACCCCATTTCAGAGTTCAGAACATCTCAAAGGCCTCCCAGAAAGAATTACAATTATGCACAGTTGGCTGGAAGGCACGTTCCCTGGAGGGGTGGGGTGGGGACATTTTAGGAAGCAAGCTAACCGAAATATATATATACACAAATATATGTATACACATATATATTTAAATATATTGTTCTGGGAATCTGGAAACTTTTTCAAACCACGCAAAGGCATGAAAAGCACAATATTATTTGTGGGGAAGGGAATGTGTGTGGAAGAAGATAGTTTACATACCAAGGGAAAATTGCCCATCTGTTTTTTTCCCCCAAAAATAAACCCGAGGAATAATGGAGGCTAAGGTCTCCAAATAGATTGTATATTTACACAATGGAAGAATCCTTCTCTTCTCCACGCCACCTTTTTTTAAAAAAAAATTTTTTTTTATTTTCATTCAGTCAAGAATGTCTCGTTTGAAGACCAGATGATTTCAAAGCTTCCTTTTGATTAAAAATAGCTCAGTTCTTTGAGAATGATGGACTTCCTGGTGCAATTAGCGGGCCATTTTAAGAACAGACTGAGATGGGATGAGACGGGCCAGGAATATATTCTGCTTATATTCGTAGTTTCAGCATCTGAAAGTTAAGGGAGGGGAAGGAGAGAGAGAGAAAAAAACCCAACAAACTATGTTTGTCCCTTTTGCAGAAGTTGGGAGCATGAACTGATGCAATGAGCCAGTTCACAGAACGAGATCCTGGCTGTCGCGATTTGAATGTAGTGTTAATAAAACATTTCCGCAGCTCTCCATAAATAATGTTATTCATAGCCCAAAAAAAACCCCCCTTCACTGCCAAAAGGCAGAAGAGATTGAAAAAACTGGGAACCCTCTTTGAGTGATTAGGATGAATGCAGTCAAACAAGGCCCTTTTCTGGGTTACGCTCGGAGCCAAGTGCATCTAATTTCAAGCGTACATTTACATGATGATAAACCGCATTAGCAATCCTGGTCTCTCTCCAGACCGCCTGCAAACTCTCCTTCTGCTAAGGCCGTTGAACACCCACAAAAAACCCAAGTTGCCCCGGGCTCTGCTCCGGGCTGAAGTAACTAACATCTCCTTCTGGTTCTCCAGTTTGAGCGACACCGGAGCTTTCCAAGGTGCTACTGGTTTCTCTTGGCCTTTTTGTAGGACAGCAAAGTGTCTTCTGTTCAACTTGCAGTTGCTTTACCTAACTCTGCTTCAGCGGACTTGATTTTCCATTGGCTGAACCTGGAGTTCTGCCAAGCCACCCCTACTTCTCCTGGCTGGAAGAGATACTAGCATCTAATTAGGAGTGGTATCTTCTACACATCGTGTTGAAGTGTTTTTCCTGTAGTATAGTCAGAAGAAGAAGAAGAGAAGAAGAAGAGAAATTAGCTGTCAAGAAAGCTTTGGTCAGATTAAGTAGCGTTGCTTGGTTTTAGAGGAAGAGGGGCTTGGGTCATTTAAAGTATTAACCTCTTTTGGACTTTTGCTGAATTGCTGTTGATTGATTGTGAGGTTCTTGGTGCTTTCTGAATTTTGGTGGTTTTCCTGCAGATATTTCATTACTCAGCAAGGGAACACCATCAGTTCTCTGAAGTACACATAATGAAACATCTGCAAGAAAACCACCAAGCTCAGAGAGCACCAAGGATCCCATAGATGACCTCTTCTTCTTCTTCCTTTTCCTCCTCCTCCTCTCCGCAATCCCCTTCCCTTCGAGCACCGATGATGTTACCTAGTTGAGTCATGAAATGTCTGCAAGAAAACTACCAAGGTCAGAGAGAGCACAATGGACCCTACAGTCCTCCTCCTCCTCCTCCTCCTCCTCCTCCTCCTCCTCCCACCCTTTCTCCTTTCCCTCCTCCCCTTCTCCTTCCTCCACTCTGCAAACCCCACTCCCTTCTAGCACTGATGATGTTACCTAGCTGGGTCATGAAATGTCTGAAAGGAAACCACCAAGCTCAGAGACCACCATGGACCCTCCTCCTCTTCCCTGCACATCCCATTCCCTTCTAGCACTGTTACCTAGTTTGGTAACCCTAACCTTAACAAAACACTAAAAAGCAGGGCTTGGCAACTTACAGGTCCTCTCCTGGGGTGGGGGGGAATAGGTCTTGCAGGGTCTGGAGGAATGTACCGGATCTATGTCATCAGTATACCGGGGTCTCCTCCAAACTTGGCCACTTCAAGGCTTGTGGATTGCAACTGCCAGCCATGGTGTCTGAGGAGTTCTGCGAGCTGAAGTCCACAAGTCTTAAAGTGGCCAAGTTTGGAGAGCGGTAGGTGTAGTAGGAGCAAAGATGAAGGGAGGAGGCACCAAATTCATTTCCCCGTGATCTGCTCCATCCAGCCTTCCTGTTTTCAAACATATCTCTAGACTGGTGGTGCAGTGGACTAAGTGCTGTTAAAGTAGCACTTAAGTTGCCAGCTGCCTGCAATTACTGCAAGTTCGAATCTCACCAGGCTCAAGGTTGACTCAGCCTTCCATCCTTTCTAAGGTAGGTAAAATGAGGACCCGGATTGTGGGGGCAATAAGATGACTTTGTATAAAATAGAACACTGCTTAGGGGGACCCCAAAAAGCCCTACTAAGCAGGTATATACAAAAGTATGAAGGCTATTGCTTAATGCATTGTAAGCCGCCCTGACTCTCCGGAGAACCAATATAAATTGAACCAATAAATAAAGAAATAATAAAACCCACCCAGAATCCCATTTTCTTGGACTAAACTCCTGATTATCCTTCCCCTTCCTCCTTTTCTTCTGCAGTGCTGTCTGTCCCTGCAGACCTTCAAAAGGCAGACTGGGATGGAGGGGGTGGGGGGAAGGCAGCCTCCAGCCTCCCCCCCTGCCCCCATTTCATGTCTCACTCCGTGAAAGAAATCCAAGGAAGAAGAGCCAGTGATGTCACGTTCCCCTCCAGGGAAGGAATGTCATTGTATGAAATGACAGCTCCCTCCCTCCCAATAATTAATAACATCACTTACGGGGAGTTGTGTGTGTGTGTGTGTGTGTGCGTTTGTGTGGCTGCTCACACACAAAAGTGCTAGGAAACAGAGAAAAAGGCAGATCATTTGTAATCGGAGAGAAGAGGCACACTTAAGGGGCCACGGTTGAGTTTTCTCATGAAAGGGAATTAAAGAGGCTGCTGAGAATGTGGGCATTTTTTTACAGCTTTAATTAGCTAAGGTCACTCCTCCTGTTTTCCTTCGGCTGTTCCTCATCCTTTTGTCGTCCTCCGTAAACATAACGCAACAACAACCAACTGTAACGCTGGCTGGCTGGGTGTGCAATTATGCCGAGCAATTTGCCACCTCTGCGTTGAGCAGGCCTCAGAGCCATCGACCAACAAGGTGAAATTGGAGCGTTCGAAATGCAAAAGCGTTTGGCTACGGATGGAGGGTCTCCGAAGAGGGACGTGATGTACGTCGCCTGTAAAAGTAAAAATTAATATGTCACCGAAAGCCGTCGCTAAGGAAAAAAAAAAACAGCTTACTAGCCTGGAGACAGAGCTTGGAAAAAGCGCATTATGGATGATGAGTTGGAAATGGGATCTATATACAGTACTATACCGGTCTCTTGCCTTTCTCCATAAATTGCATCCAATTTCTGCCAGTGGGAAATGATATGCATTTCCAATAATGGGGAGTCTTTGTAGCTCAAGGTGGAAGAATGGAGTCCTTGTGCTTTCTCTGAGCTTGATGGTTTTCTTGCAGACATTTCATGACCCAACTAGGTAACATCATCAGTGCTAGAAGGGAGAGGGGATTGTGGAGAGGAGGAGGAGGA